>LNAC01000390.1:467017-525208 GCA_002007465.1 Ailurus styani | reverse complement strand
CCTGGGGCCTCAGTCCTCAGTGCGCCTTGGAGAAAAGCAGTCCCTCCTGTCTCCTGGTCTCTGGCCGCGCTCCGAGCTCACCCGGCCTGTGACCCAGCATCTCTCTCTCTCTGACGCGGCCCTGTTTACAATCTCCGAACCTGGCAGATTCCTGCAGCTGTTCCCGTGCTGATTTTTCTGGAGGAGGAAGGTGAGTCTCTCTGGGTCTGCCGCCCGTGGGGACCCTGCTCACAGAGCAGTGGCCCAACTGTGCTTTGGGTCCCGGCCCAAGGTATCACTGAGCTGAGAGACCCCTTCTCAGTTCGGCTCTGTTTCTCCTGCCGGCTTCTCTCTGAGACCTGGGAGCTCGGTTGCGCTCAGACACCCCTGGTCTTTTTGTGTCCCCGTGGGTCCTGAGACCACACTGTCCCTGCAGGGGCTTCACCCCCCGCTTGGTCTCTGGGGCGACGTCCCTCAGTGGAGCCGACTTCTCACAGTTCCGAGTCTGTGCTCCGCTGCTCGCTCCCTTGCCGGCAGCCGGCCCCTCCCCCCGGGGTCTATCTTCCCGTCGCCGCAGATTCACTTCTCCGCACGTCCTACCTTCCAGAAAGTGGTCAATTTTCTGTTCCTGGAATTGCTGCTCTTCTTCTCTTCAATCTCCTGTAGAACTTGTAGGTGTTCAGAATAGTTTGATAGCTCTCTGGGTGAATTCCTGGGACCTGATGATAATTGGTCTCCTACTCCTCCACCATCTTGCTGCTCCTCTAAATATATGTATATTTTATATATGTATATGCACTTACATAAATGACTTTAGACTGTATAATAAGCACAAACATATAACATTATGTACTGAACAAAAATATATGTATAAATTTTCAAGTTGACTAAATACAAAAAGAAAAGAAAAAGGTAGTATTCAACTTTCTCTTCATATATAAATTATCATTTATAGATTTTTTTTTCTTTTCCATCAGACTAAGCCATGTTTTACCCTGCTTCAGGCAATTTTCAAGGCATTACATCCTCTTATTTCTGACTACATAAATTTGAAATAATTTTTTTCTTGCTTAGCTTTAGATAATTATTATGAGGCTATATGCTGAAAGCACCCTGAGTGTAAATTACTTTATATTTTCCTGGGTAATGAACAAAAAAGTATTGACCTCACAAGTTTACTTTTCTCATTTCTCTAAGGGACAGCACATTAATCAACATCTATATCATCTCAGCCACGATCTTCTCAAAGATGAGAAAGTTGAAACAAACTTACTCATTTACTTCGTATGAGTCACCATTTTCTATGTATTGATATTGACACCTAACTCTTCATACTTGAACTTCAAATGGTAGATGTGGAAAAGATTTATAGATACTTTAAAAATGGTAACCAAGCTAAAGAGACTATGTTCAGTGAAGTTTTTAATATTGCTTTATATATGATCATAATAGCTATAGTATCAAATTTGAGTTCTTAAGTAAACTCATGCAGCACTCTGGAATCCCCAACTATTATTTTAGCATAATCTATTTCTGCTCTTTCTCAGTTGTTTTCTGCCTGCATCCAGAATACTTAAGCTGCTCTATCATCAACTAGCACCATAATCCCACTGATAAAACAGGCTGATACAACACCATTTTGTAGTAAAGAGCAAGTAAGGAAAAATAAAAACCTTCAATTTGTGAATAGTCATTAAGATAATATGATCACTAGGCCTTATACAAGTACATATTCAAGTAAGAATATTAAATTTTGTCTTTGTTTTGGGTATTACTTCTTGTCAACTTTATTTTTAGCTAAGGAATAATCTTGAGTTGATTCTATTTTTTTCTGGAAAAGCAACTTCTGGAGAAACAACTCTTTCACATTTGGCTGGTACTCTTATAGACAAAGAGCAGACATTATATTTTCTCTAATCTCCTGCAATACACAGTCTGCTGCAATATTAATTAAGAGCATTCTATATTTCTAACATAATTATCACATTTTTAAAAATTACATAGTTTTTTAGTTTCCACAAAAGGTTTTTGTCATTGATGTTATGCGGAATGGCAAGACTAAGTAGTTCTATCTTGGTAATATATTTTGTATCTCAAAGATTAGGAAATTTTAAACTTTAAGACATCTTAACATACCACCTTTACTGGATCTGGTCTCTAAGGCAATGAAATGGAACACTGTAGCTGATCTCTTAAATTTAAAGCATTCTAATTTATTATAAAAAATAATTTAGAGTACCCCTTTTCTGGTTGGACCTTGATGAGTATAAGTAAATTATGGTTACCTGATGTCTCTTCACAGGGTTATTTTCTGTTTTTTGTTTGTTGTTATTGTTGTTGTTTAGTTTTGTGTTTTGTGGGGAATACAGGCCCAATGTTATCCTTTAATGGCATTCCTCCATCAGTAGAGACTGGTCCAGGAATATACACATGGACCAACCTGGTACATGAGATATGGGAAGCTTTTCTCAGTACCATAGTAATAATAGTACTATTGTCTGACGTTTGTGTCTCCCCCAAATGTATACATTAAAATGTTAACCCCCAAGGTGATATTATTAAGAGATGGGCCTTTGGAAGGTGATTACATTTACAAAAGATACTCGGGAGCTCGTTTCCTTCTTCTACCATGTAAAGACACAGCAAGAAGGTGCCACATATTAACTAAGAAGTGAGTTTTCACCACATAGTGGATATGCCAGAGTCTTGATCTAGAACTTCCCAGCCTTCAGAACTGTAAGAAATAAATTTCTGTTTATAATCTACTCAGTTTATGACATTTCGTTATAGCAGCCTGAATGGACTAAGACAAATAGCCTTAAAAAATGTGAATGAGAAAGTTTTTCCTGTCTGATCCTCATAAATATCCTATAATTAGGAAGGGAATGGGACTTAGCATGAAGCCAATGCTGTGGGTGGCAGAATTAAATGATAGGAAGAACTGGAATCCCCAATCACGTTACTTAGTTGTGACATTGACCAGCTGTAGAACCAGTTATCACTAGATTTTCTCTTTGGTGAGACAAAATATACTCAGTTATTATTAAGATAATTTTTGTTATTTTCTGTTTCATTTAGTTAAAATAATCCTAACTGATTCATAAGTTAACAACTTTAGAACAGATATAGCAGGAAACAACTTGAGAACACATGCTAGTACATAAAAGTGTGACAGATTGAAAATATCAAATTTTCAAATTCATAGTATTGATATTTGTGAAATGCTATCTGTGGGATATAAAAAGTGGAGGATACAGATGCCCGGGGATAACTGTGAAAAGCTGAAGAAGATAAAATTGAGGTGAAAAGCAGAAAAAGTCAGGATTAGATGAGAACTGAAGAACTGGTAAGAGCTGAGGAATGGGTTGAGACTATACTAAATATAGAAGAAGACAGTAGAATAAAATATAAAGACAGAAAATTCTTCATAAGAAATTGCCCCTACAGGAGGGAAAAATAATGAAACAAGATGGGATGGGGAAGGACACAAACCATAAGAGACTCCTAATATCACAAAACAAACTGAGTGTTACTGGGGGGTGGGAAGGTAGGGATAGGGTGGATGGGTTATGGACATTGGGGAGGGTTTGTGCTTTGGTGAGTGCTGTGAAAGATGTAAGCCTGATGATTCACAGACCTGTACCCCTTGGGCAAAGAATAAAAATAAAATTAAAAAAAAAAAAGAAATTGCCCCTACAATAGGATAATGGCTACTGATAGCATGAACATAGTTTAGAATGCATTCTATATTTTCCCCCAAATTAGATCTTACATTAATAATGTGAATGTAATTACAAATATTACAATTAGATTTTGTTTCTAATCCATCTTTATATGTAACTGAAAATTACCCTCAATCCTGATACAGAGATACAGAAATTATTTATTCATCATATGCTGTGTAATTTGAACACAGAAAAGATTTTGGAGTCAAAATTCAATTACTTTTGATGAAAGGGAGATCCATATATTTTTTTATATTCAAATGTGTAGCTCAGAACATAAAAATATCTACAAGATATAGAACAAAAATCACTGGAAATAATTCTGAGACATTTTTTAAAGAATTCCAAGTTACTGTAAGAAATGTGGATAAAAAATTTTTCATGATATATTTAATCTTGCTCTTATAGTCAACCATTTAATATTATAATTATCTTCAAAAGTTTAAATAAAAAACAGGCAAAATTTTACTAAGGATCTCAAAAATCCTAAAGGAAAGAAAGAATTTTTTTCTTAAATAAGTGGAAAAGAAGACAGAATAACACATATGGTTAACATATATTGATGAGCTTACATTCTCTGTCACCGTCCAAAGCTGCCACTCAGTTATGGCTCCTCAGACACATAATTGCAGTAATTTTCAGGCAAACTCCTGACTGAGGAAGTTATCTTTATGTATAGCTCTAGTGAACATATTGTGTCAGAATTAAAGCAGAGAATGACCTTTATTCTCAGCTCTCACTTCTCTAATAATTACCATTCTGAGTTTTCAGTTCAAGTAACAGATAAACAGGGTTAATTTAGGAAGACATAAAGAATCATTCTGAAGTATCTTTGCCCCTGACAATAAGTAATATTGCTATCCATTCAACTTTGGTTCGCTGCCATCCCTGTTATTTCTCCTCATAATCATTTGCAATGGTCTACATCTGATTTTTCTCTGCTGATAGTTTCTTTTCTTAGAAATTTAATCCTGTTTTGGGTCTCTGTGGCTTTTTCTTGCTGCTCTCTGCCTGTAACAACCTTCTAATAATTCAAGATTCACCTTTCAAGTAAAGTATTAATGGCAATGCTTTAAACACCAGGTTATGTCAAGTGCTGATCTGTGCTCCCATAGCATCCTGTACATATATCTACATTGCTCACTATATCATTTTGGAAATAAATTCCTTTATGTATCTTATTTTCTGCTAGTGCATCTGAATTTCCTTAATGATAGAGACCCTGTGTTATTCATTTCTATATCCTTCAAACTTTGGTCTTAAGAGTCTGGGGACAAACTTGCAAGTAATTTTTTGGGGTATCTTGAAGATAAACCCAAATTGATGGATTAGAAAACAAAACTGAGACTTTATTTTCCCAATTATTGAATTCCTTAGATCTTAATTAATATCTTACTTTCTTTTACTAGTCTCTTTATCTTAATCACCTAAGACTTTGGCATAGAGTATGATACTAAAATAAAATTTATGAAAATTTTGTTTTATGTTGAACAGACCCATGCTTAAGTGAAAATGGGATATTATAAACATTTAATGTTTTATTCTATTACAATTTGTCTTCATTTCCTTTATTCATATTATTCATATCTTTTCAGAATCAATTTAAATATGATTTGACCTCCTACTTATTTTTCTTTGAATGATATAATTATCTTAAATAAGTTTAGCTAAAGTACTTTTATAGGAATATATTAGAAAGTGATGAAGATTGAAAAAATGTAATCACACACACACAAACACAATCCTCGGAAGTATTAAAGAATTTATTGGCATTTCTTTCAAATAGGAATTTCAGTATGTTAATAGCTTGCATATAATTTCAGTGAAAATTGTGGAACATTTAGCTCCAAGGAGCTGTCCCTCCACAAACATGGTAAAAGTGAGCAAAAACTGTTAGCATTAAATTTTGGAATTCTGGAAAAAAGTCAGAGGCTTATGGGGACTAACTAAACAATGAATCAAGAAGGCAACTTAAAAACAGTTGGAGAACTCTGGTATTTTTACTTGCCTTTGTTTTACCTCACTCCTAGATCAGCAGTGGTCTCAAAGATGGCAACCCATGTTTCTAGCACCCTGGTACAGAGGGAGCAAAACAGATTTTGTTCTCAAAGAATTATGTTCATCTATTTTAATTCGCCTAGTGGTCACCTGAAGGACTAACAAAAGCACTTGCTTTGGTTTCACCTGACTCAGAACTCTCTCACGGCACAAAAGTGACTTCAAAGAGGACATTCTTTGAAAATTCTGAAAGCCAATTGAAGAACTCCCTCCTGCATGGAGCAAGTGATTGAAATTTGAGAAACAATAATAGACATGCCAAAAGCTTGAGAAGAAAATCTCTGAAGTCTTTGAAGAGATAGCATTGAAAATCTCACAGGTATATTGGGGAATATAGAAAGTTAGGTGCATGCTCAGAGCAGAATGTATGTTTGGAAAAGACCTGAGAAGATCTTAAACTTTCACCTCGGACTAATCTTTAGGCTCTGGAAGCAGGAAATAAAGATTAAGGCAGGGTTGCAAATAGTCTACCTGCGTGTTAAAGGAGTGTTATAGCACATATCCAATGTGCAAAGACTAAAAGAGTTTTTGTTTTTGGCTTCAAGAATTCAAATAAATCTATCAACATTAGCTAACAAAGAGGTAAAGGAACAGAGACTTCAGAGACTACACACAACAAATAATACAGTCTTTGCAAATACAGTTTAGAAAAGTTCTTAAGCAAGCCAATTAGAAGGCAAAGAAAGCAACAACAACCACAAATCCTGAGGTGGAAGAAGAACCTGACTTCTAAAATTAACGTATTATAATATTCAAGATGCTCACGTTTCAACAAAAAATTATAAAGTATGCAAAAAATAAAAAAGTATTCCTCATTAGGGAAAATTAACCCAAACTATTTCAGTGACTAGGATTTCAGTGAAAGGTGAAAGAAGATATTCCATGCAAATAGTAACTGGGAGAGAACTGGACTAGCTATATTATATCATAAGAAACAGACTTTAAGTCAAAAACTGTTAGGAAAGACACAGAAGAGTATTGTATGTTGATAAAAGTGTCAATTCGTCCATCAAGGAGATAAGATAATTATAAATATATATGCAGCTAACAGCAAATAGATACCTAAGAATAGCAACTTTTGACTTTTGAAATTCCTTTTCTGTTGATACTTCTTTATAATTTACCTTTTTATTATTTTACTAATGATCTTAAAATAAAAATTTTATCCTTCTGAGTGATAAACCCTAATGTTTTTTTCTTTTATAGTTCTTTCGTTTCTTTTATTCATCTTTATCACTCAGCAAATTTTGGACAATAGGAAAACCATATAAGATGCAAGATAAAGCAACATCATCTGATCTTAAATTAAGAATTACAATAGATAACACATAAAATAGTGCTCTAATAATAACAGTGCTCTAATAAAAATAATGGAAAACCCTGTTTATCTCAAAATAATAAATTTACAGTGAAGCTCTATTAATTACAGTACAAATACAAGGCAAATAAGATGGCTATCTATTCTCAACTAATTTAATCATAATAGTTATAAGAAAAAAGCTAATAACAATTCAAATTGTCAACTTATACAAATGCAGGGTCAGAATGTCTCAAATGTTATGAGAATTCCTTAAAGCAAAACGTATGGCAATAAAATTAAACTGGGAAAGTATTATATTTAGCACTGAAACAGTGCGCGCGCGCGCGCGCGTGTGTGTGTGTGTGTGTGTGTGTGTGTGTGTGTGTGTGTGACAGGGTGGGGTGGTAGGGAGAGAGAGAGTATGTATATATATATATATATATATATATATATATATAAAGAGTCTTTCTTTTTTTAAAAAATATTTTATTTATTTATTTGACAGAGAGAGATTACAAGCAGGCAGAGAGGCAGGTATAGAGAGAGAGGAGGAAGCAGGCTCCTTGCCAAGCAGGTACCAAGACTCTGAAGGTCATTTTCCTACAAATAATAACTTAAAACTTCTAGGTATCAGTTTTTGGAAGATGTTTTAAATTCTTGGTATTTTTATCATAATGAAGTAAAACACTTGTTTAATATCCATGTATTATAAATAAAAGTGTGAAGAAATACAGAAATAACTCAACTAAAGATTTACATTTAAATTTTATGGGGAAAAAGTACACAAGCATAAAAATAGTAATTGTATTAAAAATAATAAAATTTCCAAATTATCAGCTTATAAATTTAGTCTCAAGGTATTGGGAACAACTATATCTTTCATGAATTAGTTTGAAAAAGGAGTATGTAAAGAACTAGAAAGAAAGATACAAACTGACTAGGACTTTAAAAATAACATAGTAAGCATTTCCTGCTGAATACCCGGGAACTGTTCCTAAAAGTTTAGATTTTGTATATAAAAATTCTAACTGAAATACTATTTCCCAGTAGGTAATTTATACATTGACAACAAATCTCCAATGTATTTTTCAAAAATATAACTAAAACAGCAAAACGCACATACACATATACAAACACATACAAAACAACCTATTGTGTATATAGAGATTTGGGGTAAAATTCTTAAACCATAGTTAAGGAACCACCAAAGTATCAATATGTTATTAAACAATTTCTCTGCATGTTTACAGTAACATTTCTCTTTCCCTTTGCTCTCTCTACAAGTTTATTCAGCATATTTTTTAATTTTTCGATATGCACTGTATTAACAGAAGTATGGATTAAATATGCAGGGCAATGTGGAAATGTATTCTGAACAAGCACAGAGTTGCAGAACATCACAGTGAATACAGTATTGTATTTAAAGCCTCTGTTAGAGCCAAAAACATCCAAGACAAACCTTTCTAGATATACAGTGAATTCTCCAAATAGCTACATAAATTACTGGTTGCTACTAAATGAATTTGGAATACAATTCTAGATTTTTCCTACATATATATTTAATATTTTATTTATATTTTAAAATAAAATATAAATATTCCCATGTAAAATTAGCCAAAAGCACTGAACTGAGAGACATATAATATATAAAGTATAGTTATATCACGTATAGTTATCAAGATTCAAGTGACGGTCAACTAGATTAAATACTGGCACAGAAGAGAATTTTGATCTACTCTTATCTTGCTCAAAGATATGGGACTGAAATTATTCACATACAACATATTAAGAGAATAAAAGAAATAGAAACAGAAAGTTAAATCCTTGCTAGAGAACAAAAAAGGTGGACATATTTTAAGAAATGCACAGATATCAACAAAGATTTAATTTTACATACAATGATATCAATACCAATAACCACCTGCCTCTATTTAAGTTTGACATATCCTGAAGCAATATATGAAACTACTTATTTTGCAAAGTAATTATTAAGAACACTTCTAATAATATGTTTACTTATTGTAAATCTCCCTTTTACAATTCAGACCAGCTGGATTGACATCCTATTTCACAGAACACTTCATAAACTGTAAATTTACCATGCTTTTATTTAAAATAGCCTATAATTCAAATAGCAACATTTAGCTATTAAGTTGACTTTAGTATTAAATTAGGTAATGCATAAAGATGGTCTGATTTACAATCCAACAGGGTAATACTTCCCAAGAAATTTTATCCACAATCCATTTTTCCCCTTCCATTTTGGCTATGTTTCACTTAAAGTTCATAAACAAAATTCACAATTTATGCAACTGAAAGTAAATTTTCATTCATGCTTATTCTCACAAACTTATTTGAAACATTACATCTAATTCATGTTAATGCATATACATACCTTGAGTGTCCAATTTAGAGAAGGAACACTTTTTTTGAGGTAGTTTTCTATGATATAATAAGCAAAATACATTTTCCCAAAACCTATTTGAATTAGAGCACTAATGGAATAATTTGTTAAAATTGTATAGAACTTTTTTCTTTTAAAGAACAAATGGACTTCTGCTTTCCTCTTCTGTATATAAGAAGATTAGAAGTGGCCACTCCATTCAAACAACAAATAAAAAACTAAACAGATTGAAAAATCAACAACTCTTCTTCTATCCCTAAGAGAAGGAAGGTTGCAGGAAAAACTGCTGCCATGAAAATGAAAGAGACAGCCTAATGTGCTGAAGTATTGTCAGAGCTTAATTGATCTGGGGAAGGGAAACAACCAATTCCAGATAGCTCAAGCTTTCCACGAGAGGAAGAGAAATATCGAACTTTAGCCCACTCTATCCATCCTGACCTACATACGAAGGGAGGAAAAAAACCTGAGAAACACTTGGGCACTTCAAAGTCCACAGGCATAGGGTCACTAAAAAAACTGAGATCTAACTATTGGACTATAGAATGATTCTCCTCCTCTCACACCTCATCATCACATTACTAAAAGTCTAGTCACAGCAATTCCTTTTAGTCTTTACGTCATGTCCAGTTAATCAAGAAAAAATTACAAGGCATACCAAAAGGTAAAAAAAACACACTTTGAAGAGAAAGAGCAAGCCTCAGAACCAGACTTGGCAGGGATGTTGGCATTATCATCAGACTGGTAAATTAAAACAACTATGATTGATATGCTAAGGGCTCTAATAATAAAGTAGACAGCATCCAAGAACAGAAGGACAACGTAAGCAGAGAGATGGAAACACTAAGAAATAATCAAAAATAAATTCTAGAGATAAAAAAAAAACTACACACAGAAATAAAGAATGCCTTCAATGGGCTTTCTAATAAACTGGACACAGATGAGGAAAGAATTTCTGAGCTAGAGGACAGATTCTTCAATAGAATCAACAAAAACTGAAAAGCAAAGAAAACAATGACTGAAAAAACAAATTGGAAAATCCAAAACCTATAGAGCAATACAAAAGGTGTAACATATACATAATGCCAGAAGGAAAAGAAAGAGAAAATGGAACAGAAAAATTACCTGAAGCAATAATGATGGGAAATACAAAATGATGCAGCCACTTTGGAGGATATATGATCCAGCAATTGTGATGATTGGTATTTATCCAAAGCAGCTGAAAACGTATGTCACACAAAAACCTGCATATGGATGTTCATAGTAGCTTTATTTATAGTTGCCCAAATTTGGAAGCAACCATGAAGTCCTTCATTGGGTGAATGGATGAATAAACTGGGGTACTTTCAGACAAAGGAATCTTAATCAGAGCTAAAAAGAAATAAGCTGTCAAGCCATGAAAAGACATAGGTGAGCCTTAAACACATATTACTTAGTGAAAGAAGTCCATCTGAAGTGACTACATACCATATGATTATATATACCGTATGATTCCAATTATATGACATTCTGGAAAAGGCAAAATTAGGGAGACAATAAAAAGACCAGTGGTTGCTTTAGGTAGCAGCAAATGGGAGATAGATGAATAGGGAGAGCACAGAGGATTTTTTAGGGCAATGAAAATACTCTGATATTATAACAATGGATATATGTCATCATGCATTTGTCCCAACCCATAGAATGTACAAAACTAAGAGTCAATTCTAAGGTAAATTATCGACTTCGGGTATAATGTACTATTCTGGTGAGTGTTGTTGATAATGGGAGAGGATCTGCATGTGTGTAACTTGGGGTAATACGGAAAATCTCCATACCTCCCACCCAATTTTACTGTAAACCCAAAACTGCTTTAAAAATAAAGTCTTAAGGGGCACCTGTGTGGCTCAGTCAGTTAAGCATCCAACTCTCGATTTTGGCTCAGGTCATGATCTCAGGGCCATGAGATTGAGCTCCATGTCAGGCTCCATATTCAGAGCCTGACTGAGATTCTCTCTCTCCCTTTCCCCTCTGCCCTTTACCCCATTCAGGAGCTCTCTCCAAATAAATAAATAAATAAAATATTTTTTTTAAAAAAAATTTAAAAAATAAAGCCATAAAAACAACAAATTTCATCTGAAATTCCAGTATCGTGTCAAGTAAACCACATATTTTACTTTTGTATGTTATTTTGACATCAATTAAATTGTTTTATCTCAATAATTATAATAAAAAGTTCTTTTCTTATGTGGGGTTCATAATATAGACTTTATTAGAGTAAACAATGCTGGTGGGTCTTAACTAAAATATAATTAAATTTGTAATGTAATTCATGCACACAATAATCTTTAGTATATCTGATTGCCAATTTAAAAATGTTTTATAAAATAATACTGGATGATGGTGTTTTAATACTAATTTGAAACTTTTTTTAAATTATAGAATTTCATATGTCTACCTGTAATAATCAAATGAAATTAAAACAAATGGAATGAGTAAGTTATGGTACCCTGTAAGATTTAAAGATTTTCCTCATTTAAAATAGTATTTTGGCATATTATCAGGTACAATTCAGCTCTTTTAATACAAAACTAATTTTGTTCAATGTAAAACTGAATTTTTATGTTGAATAATAGCCTCATCCCAGAAGATACAGAAGAAAGGAAACACTAATTTGCAAACTACTAACACATTGACAAAACAATGCAGAGTAACATGAGCTGTAAAATGTTGAGACTTTAAATCAATCAAAAATATAACACATTATTTAAAACCAAAACTTTCCAAGAATAATACCTGATGCTCTAACTTCATGGAATGCATAAAATAAAATAAGTTGTCAATCATAGAAACTTTATCGTTGTTTTATACTTGAGAGAAGTTAAGCATACCAGCAGTATTTCAGATTTATGTAGGGAATATATGAAATGTGAGAAATTCAGGGCTAAAATTGAACTTCCTAAGTTTTATTTTCATGTAATGTCCATGATTATCTAGAGATTTGCATCAAAAGATCAAAATGATGAGGTGATTATGCACAGATTCAAAATTTCAATCATACCATCTGTAGGTGGTCTCAATAATGAGATCCTTGTTGCCTAAAGGGAATGAAAACTCGGCAAGCTGGTTTCCTGAAAAATTAGAGGAAATACTACATCTCAAATAGTTTCTCCAATCATGAAATAAACTTTTGTTATAATTTCTCTCAAATAATTAGCTTCTTTTAAACACAACAATAAATACTTTGAAAATAAAACTGAGGTCATTTGCATGTCACTTATATGTTACGTGATTAAATATATAATTATGTATCTTTAATTTTACAAATTATATACAACTCTCATCTCTCAAATTTAATCTTGATTTACAAAAGCTTACCTAGTAGACGTATTTTAAAATAGGCATAGAGGAAATGGCAGCCAGAGTGTGCACTCTCCATTTTCCCCGATGTGCTCAGCCAGGAGGAATGACCATGATTGACTGATCATTGGAATCTTCAGGGGAAATAGATAATCCTCAGGCTGAAAGTCTTTAGGAAGATGTTTCATTACGAATTATAATTTGTTATGCTACAGTGAAGACTAAGAACTCAGCGTATTGTTAATAAATTGTCATGCTTGGGTCTCTTATGGCAATGATCATCAATCAATTCACTTAATGGTTAAAGTGAAAGTATTTCCTGGGGAAATGATAGAGGAGAGTATCAATATAAACTATTCAAAGGTTCAGAGTTTGGGAGATAAAGAAAAATCATTAAAAATCATAGTATTGATCAATGATCAATAACACACTAGAGCACCCATTTTTATAACATGCAAGAGGCTCCCGGGTGGTTCAGTCAGTTAAGCCTCTGCCTTCAGCTCAGGTCATGATCCTAGAGTCCTGGGATCTAGCCCTGCATCAGGCTCCCTGCTCAGTGGGGAGTGTGCTTCTCCCTCTCCCTCTATTCCTCCCCTGACTCATGCCCTCTCTCTGACTCTGTCTCTCTCTCAATCACTCTCCCAAGTAAATAAAAAATCTTTAAAAAATAATAAAATACAAAAAATAAAATAAAATTCAAAACCATTTTGAAGGACTGTTTCCTAAACTCAGGTAGCCCAACAATCCTTTTGAATGTAAGTATGTATTCAACTGAATACACTGTTCAAATCACAAATAGCAATAATTGATAATTTATAGCACATGGGATGTAGAATAAATGACAATAATGACACAAAGGATGGGATGGGGGAATTGGAACCATAATATATTAATATGTTATTTATTATACTAATACAAATGTAGATGCATCCTAATAATATATAGATATGAAGTATATTGTAATATATACTATGAATAATATGTCTATATATTATTAGAATATATCTATATATACTATACTTGAAATAGTATGTGATTTGAAGGAGGCCTTAGATTAGTGAAAAAGTGAATATTGTAAATGTGAAAAGGACTGTTGATGGAAAGGAAATAAAATGGGATCATATAAAATGCTCAAGTAAAACCAGATAAGACAGGAAAAGAAGCCTCTGTCAATAGGTAGAAAATGATTATGAACGTGGTTTATATCAATCCAACTATGCCAATAATCACTTTAAATAGAAATGGTCTACAGACCCCAATTAAAAGGAAGATTGTCAGAGTGGATTTAAAAAATCCCAAAACAAAACCAAAATCCAAGACCCAACTGTATGAGGTCTACAAAAACCCCACTTTAATATAGACTCAAGGGCACCTGGATGACTCAGTCAGTTAAGCATCTGGTTGTTGATTTCAGCTCAGGTCATCACCTCAGGGTCCTGAGATCAAACCTAGCGGAGGGCTTCATGCCGGGCATGAACAAATTAAAAAACAGAAGATACAAGTTAAGAATAGAATAAGACATATCGCTCTGAACCTGCAGACGTCAGAAGGATAACAAAGGAATACTAAGAACAGCTTTATATGCACACACATTTAACAAAATTTTTGACCGAATCTTCCAAAACACAAACTACCATAACTCATCCAATAAAAGAAATCATTTGAATAGTTCTGTAGCTATTAAGGAAATTGAATTTGCAATTTTAAAACTTGCCAAAAATAAATTTTTAGCTTCAGATTCTTTTATTGGAAAATTGCACCAAATGTTTTAATATGAATTAACATTATTTATATACAACCTTTTCCAAAAAATAAAAAAGGGGGAATCATTCTCCAATTCATGTTAGGAAGTTAGTATTATCTTCATACCAAAACCAGACAGAACAGTGGATTAAGAGAAAGGTAAAGCCAAATTACTTCATGAATTATTTATAAATATTCCTAACAAAATATCAAATAGAAATAAAAAAATATGTACAATGATTCCTCAAGCCCAAGCAAGGTTTACTCCAAGGGTGCAAGGTTTGTTCAACATTTGAAAATCAATCAAAATAATTCACCATATGATCAGTGTAAAAAAACAGTGAAGAGGGACAATGCAGTTGTAGTCAACACTTTTCAAAAAGCCTCTATGAGGGCGCCTGGGTGGCTCAGTGGGTTAAAGCCTCTGCCTTCGGCTCAGGTCATGATCTCAGCGTCCTGGGATCGAGGCCCGCATCGGGCTCCCTGCTCGGCAGGGGGCCTGCTTCCTCCTCTCTCTCTCTGCCTGCCTCTCTGCCTACTTGTAATCTCTCTCTCTCTGTCAAATAAATAAATTAATTAATTAAAAAAAAAAAGCCTCTATGAAAGGGATCCTTTGACATATATTTGAAAGGAATAATAGTGTTTGCCTAGTTAAAAAAAATCCCCTCTTGTTCATTTTAAAATTCACTTGTTTCATTGTTATTGAAATTTATCAAATGGATGTTTTCCAAATATTTTTGCCATGTCCGTGTCTTTTCTTTCTCTGAACAGTCTTTCAAAAACCCGACTTACCAATTTTTTTCATTTGTGAATGATCATGCTTTTGAATCTGTATCTAAAAATCTCATTACCAAACCCCAAATCAATTATTTTATTGAAGTTTTAACTATGTTCTCCAACTACAAATATTTAGTGCTGTGTTATTTTGAAAATCCTGATTTTTTTTTTTTTATCAAAGCAAATGAAGAAAACAGGCAGGTAATTTACTGAGTAAGAAACTAAGAAACCAAGAAAACGGACTGTTTTTGTTAAAGTAACATCCCATTCCTGCAGGTGTAAAAGATTATACACTCTTACAGGTCTGGTTTTGCTCAACTGGAAATGAGTCCAAAGTGTCCCGATGAGAGGGTGATAGGAACATTAAATTAACTTTTGCAAAGCCTCAGGAAGTTTGACCGATTTATAATAGCTAAAGAGGCCCTTTAGTGAACCTTCATTCCAAGATTACTGTTTCTAAATCAGTTGGTGGCCATATATGTTCTTGGTTGTATTTTCAGTTAAAAGACATAAAGTTAATATTGTTTCAGTGAGCTTTGCCTCCAGAACAGTGGACCCTGTAGAGAGCTAAATCTCAGAGTCAGGACTTGCTGTCATCAACTGGAAAATTAAGAAAAGTAAATACCAGATGGAATAGTATTAGAAGCAATGCTCTTTCAAGTTATTTTTCTGTTTTTCTATAATTTAATTTAGGGTCACTTAGACCTATGCACATATTGATCTTAATCCTACTTGCTTCTACAGAGTAACAGTGGATTCTGATTATCTGTCAGTTACCAATATGTACATTCATCAACTACCCAAAATTCACTAGTAAAACCAAATCAATACTTGTAGTGCTTTCACAGTTGTTCTGGAACATGCACAGAGGGGCAAAAAATTTGAATTGCTCTATGTGCACATTACTAGCTGAGAATGAACAAGATGGTTCTTTCTGTTGGTGATTTCACTATTTATTTTTTTAATTTCTATTTATTTATTTCACGGAGAGAGAGAGATCACAAGTAGGCAGAGAGGCAGGCAGAGAGAGAGGGGGAAGAAAGCTCCCTGCTGAGCAGAGAGCCCGATGCGGAACTCGATCCCAGGACCCTGAGATCACGACCTGAGCTGAAGGCAGAGGCTTAACACACTGAGCCACCCAGGCACCCCAAGTTCACTGTTTAAAATGGCACCCAAGGGCGCCTGGGTGACTCAGTGGGTTAAAGCTCAGGGTCTTGGGATAGAGGCCCACATAGGGCTCACTGCTCAATGGGGAGCCTGCTTCCTCCTCTCTCTGCCTACCTCTCTGCCCACCTGTGATCTCTCTCTCTCTCTCTCTCTCTCTCTCTCTCTCTCTCTCTGTCAAGTAAATAAATAAAATAAAATAAAATAAAATAAAATAAAATAAAATAAAATAAAATCTTAAAATGGCACCCCAGCCTACTGCTGAAGTACTGTCTAGAGTTTACAGGCACAAAAAGGCTATGACTACGATGATGGATATATTTTAGATACCCCTTGATAAAATCCATATCCATGATATCCATGGATAAAGTTGAAGCACATAAAGTTTAAAACACTTGCTTAGTTTACAGGACTAGTAACTGGTGGAGATGAGATACAAACCGTCCTGCGCTTTCACAACACAGCTATTGTGTTATTCAAAATGTTAAATAAATCCCACAGGGTTAGAGAAACTGCCCTCTCCAGTAATAAGCTTTCCTGATAATCCTAAATAAAAGGAAGGAAAGCAAAAATTAGAAAGGAAAAACAACTTATCTTTTTGCAAATCAAAGTGTATTTCCTGTCACATCATAAATCATTTTAGGGGCAACACATTACTTTTAAAAAATAACAGTAAATTCCAATATTTTTATATTTTCAGGATTATTGTGATAATTTTTATTTATGTAGAGTTAATTTTAAATCAATTTCACTTTTAAAATCTGCAATTAGAGAAAAAGTTTTGCTATTCTGTTTTATTCTGTTTATTTTATTTATGTTTATATGTTATCATGTTTATTAAATATTTGCAAGCAACTTAATTAGAAGTTAGAATTGGGAAAATTATTAAGACACATTATTTCATTTAATTTCATTAATTTTACTAAGGCACTTCCAATTTAACATATTAAATAAAAATCTAACATGCTATATCCATTACTGTTAAATACTTGCTAAAATATAAAATGATTTTATTAACAAAAAGCTACTCTGAGCATAAATCAAATTTAGATTCACACCTCCATTCATTCCTAATAAAACCCTACTGAGCAACTCTAAGAACAGGTGAAATAGTTCACCAGGAGAATAAAACAGCTATAAAATTATCTCATTTATTTAGAAGATATCTTTGCTTTCTTGAATGAAAATTATTTTGTGGGTATATGGCTGTGAAAAAATATTCCTCTCCCAGTAGAATCAAAAAAGGGAAACAAGATCCATTAAATCAATTTTAGCTTTCAGTTGTGCAAAAAAAAAAAAAAAAAAAAAAGAATTTTTCTTTTAATGAAATCATGACATTTATTTCCATTTCCATAATTAATGGAATCTTTTTGGAATGAGTCAATTCTCTTTAAAATTATATTTGATCTCTCAACATCTTCATCTGTAGGTTAAGCAAAACAATCATAGCATATGCCCTAAATTGCGTTTTATGATCTTCCAGCTCACAAAAATAAGTCTAATTTCAAGCATGCTAAATTACTGTCAAGTACCCTTAAATTATGAATATAAATCTTCTTTTGTATTAAAAAACACTTTATATGAAATTATAGAAGTCTTCTAATTTTTTAGGGTAAAATCATGTCATAAAATTTTGATTGTCTTGAAAAGAACTTCTAATTTCCTACAAAATAGAGAAAATCTCATATAATTCTAAGCTTTACCTACACTAAAAATAATATGAATATAGTGTTGGTAAACCCCATTTATTCCACCACCCTACAATACTGCTACTTTTTGACAATAAGAGACAAGGTCACATACTCTCCTCAGAAAATTAGAGGAGCCTTAATTTATTTCTGGGGTGAAAAATTTTGGTGTGTGTATGGAGGAAAGGGTGTGGGGGCAAAGTTAAGAAAGTTTATTACAGTTAAGAAAAGTAAGTTTCTTCTAGAAATGACCTATATTTGTTTCCACCTATGATTGTGAAATAACACCAAATTTCAAACTAGAGTGAATTAAACCTATACAAAGTGAAAGACTAGATGTGAAAATTCCTAAACATATAGTCAGGTCCACAGCAATCACTCATTATCTGGGGTGCTGAATATTACTCAGCGGCAACTTTTTTTGTTTTGATGGTGAAAACTTGAAGTGAATCAACATACTTGAAACTTTTGTTAGGAACAAGGAAATGCAAATCTGATTTTTTTTCCTTGTAAAACGAGTTTACTGACTGTAAGCAACATCAGTGTTAGATCAGAAGAAAAGGGCATTTTATAGTGCAATGGATCTCAGCAGGAAATACTGTCTCATAAGGTGCTCTTTAAAAATTTGTAAAGACATTTTTGGGAACATCCCTTGGACTTAACAGTCTAAAGACAAAGACGCTAGAAAATTTTCAAGATAAGGTAACTTCCCCCAAATCGAAGATTTGTTTTAAGTCCCACATTACATTTAAATACCTGACAACTATTCAAGACATCTGCCAGACATATAAATAATATAGAAGCCTTATATATTATATATAAATTATATGTATTATGTAAGTCATATATATAATATACAAGACATATATAATACATATAAGTGTATATCTATCTATACATATATGTATGTAATAGGCATTGAAGAAAGAATAAATGGGTAAGACAAATTAAAATCTAGACTTTTCTTACACTATACAAACATAAAACCAAATATATCAAGGTGTTTGTTCACATTGTGACCTAAAATATTTATGTACATCTTTATCTTCAGATTTTTATTTAAATTCCAGTTAATTAACATACAGTGCAATGTTAGCTTCAGTTGTAGAGTTTAGTGATTTCTCACGTACAACACCCAGTGCTCATCACAAGTGCCCTCCTTAACCACCATCACCCATTTAACCCGTTTCTTTTAATTTAAATTAAAAAAAAAGAAAAATGTGCTTCTCTGATACATACAAATATGGTTGTGATCAGGCAGATCTCTGGGAATGTGCTGATTTGACAGAATAGTGCTTATGTATGTTCTTGAAAAAATATTTGATTAGAGCCACACATTAATTTTTTTCATAGCATAAATATGCTTAAGCAACTTAAAATTTAAAAACACAATATTTAAAGAATGAAAAAATCCTTTAGATAAATAAATAACAATGAAATTCCTTCACAACAAAAATATATTTAAATTTATAATTTTGTTCTATAAGTTTATTCATATGAACATTACATAAGAATAGAGGTCAGTGTCTCAGAGTCTTTCTTGATAATGTAGTGTAACTTCCACTCTGGCAAAGAACAAAGAGATATTACATATATTTTGTCAATCTCAAAGTGGTTCTTGTAGTCTAACCAGCGAACTGTCAGTAATGTAACAAGAAGAGAACCAGGGGTGCCTGGGTGGCTCAGTGGGTTAAGCCTCTGCCTTTGGTTCAGGTCATGATATCAGGGTCCTGGGATCGAGCCCCACATCGGGCTCTCTGCTCAGCAGGAAACCTACTTCCCTCTCTCTCTGCCTGCCTCTCTGCCTACTTGTGATCTCTCTCTGTGTCAAATAAATAAATAAAATCTTAAAAAAAAAAAAGGATAGAGCCGGGAGAATGGGTTGAAGTTCCATTAGCCATTTCCACTGGTAGCTACCTATATTCCTACTTGAAATTTTTTAACTACTTCTTCCTTCATAAGCATGACACAAACTATATGTGTGGGCAACTGTTCTTACTTTTTTTAGTCTCAGAGTAAATACTTTTGTCTGATATCTTGTACTTTGTGACAAAGATAATGACTGAGTAAAACTGAGTCAGTTGGTTCTCCTCTTCTTAAACTGCAGGATGCCATTATCATCACCTTGTCATCAGGGAAGCATATTATACACCCGAAATATTCCATTTGGTTCCAAGCTCTACAGAAACCATAGAGATTGCTTAACTCAAAGTGTATACATAGTGTTAATGATGTACATCCCATCCACCCAAACACAGGTCTACTCTAAATTCACCTCAGAAAGTATAAGCAAAGAGTTCAATTAAAACTGTACTCCCAAACCTTCAACCTGGTCAAACATCAGACTGTAGGGCCTTGGAAATGAAAACATCAATAATACCTGTTCAATGACCTGAAATCAAAACCACTAGAAATCACCAGTCCAAGGACAAGCATTAGGATCTCCATTGTCAGCAAGTGCTATGTGTGCATCTGAGACTTGCCTTCAAGTTCTGGCTGACCCAATTTGAGCCCAGAGAGGTGACATGTGAGACACCATCTTTTTGTCATCATTATCTTCTATCTAGCTCTTTTCCAACACCATCAACATTTGGAGTTCTTCATTTTGTACTTCTACTCCTTTTCCAAAGAGGTTCTTACCACTATCTAATCTAATCTAATCTAAACTAATCTAATCTATCTATCCCCCTCTCTCTTTATCTATCATCTCTCCCCGACCTTCTTTTTTCTTTACCAGTTCTTGCTTTCACTTGGTATCTGCTGCTTTAGTAAAGACACTTCTTTATGTGATGGAATTATTAAACTGATAGTGCCTACACCGGAATCCAATGTAAACATTGGCTGAGCTCAGGACATTTGGAGCTGGGTGATCATATGTGTTTTGCAGTGATTTGAATGCCTTGGGCACTCCAGGGAGAAGTTGGGCTCCGGAGTATCTCCCACAGCCTGTCAGCAGGTGGCCTAGGAGACTTCCAGCCAGAAGGGTGTGTGCAGTGGCAGCATCTATGGATTCAGCCAACAGCAGCTTTCTTGCTGCACAGGGAGCCAGACCTCTGAGCACTGGGCAGTGGGAATCTGCAAGGGCCTGGGCATCGCCAGAGCCGGCTACTCTAGCCTCGACTGATAACTATATTTGATACTAATAAAGAGGTGAAGCTCTTGTATCCCAAGATCTTGTCAAAGGGCAAAGATGATTCAACCAAAAAGAGTAGTGGAGGAAGAAAGAGCTCTCAATATTTCGTCTTACTGAGTTTAGTTCATTTTAATGGGCTAGTTTCAGTAGTAATCATGACCATAATAGTTATTATTTTGGAATTCCTACTAGATAATTTTCATTGATTCTTGAAATGACTAGTCCCAAATGTTCCTATCCTCACCACTCTGTTTATTAGCTACATGACCTTGGGCATATGGCTTTAATCTTTAATTACTGTTTCCTCATCTATAAAATGAGAATAATAGTAGTACCAACTTCATACGATTATTATTAAAAACAAGACAACAGGCCCCAAATGGAGTCAATTATGCTAAGCCCCATGTCACCAGAGATTTGACTTAATTACATTTTAGACCCTCCTGGAAGTGAAGTCTTCAATCAGTCAATCAGGAGTCACCTGATCAGCACTATTGAGATGACCTGCCTGACAGATATCTGACATCCCCTTAAGGAACATGACCCTGCCACAACCAATCCACTTTTTGCTAGTTTAACTCCTTGCTTCTGCTCCCTTCTGCCTATAAAAGTCCTCCATTTTGTACAGCTCCTCAGAGCTCCTTTCTATCTGCTAGCTAGGATGCTACCTGATTCGTGAATCATTGAATAAAGCCAGTAAGATCTTTAAAATTTACTCAGTTGAATTTTTTTTATATTGTTAAAATGAAATGAAATGAGATCATATAAATTCTAAACTAATATTAACTATTAATCACACAATGACACAAGAAAAGGTACCATTTTTACTAATAAACAGATAAATGAAAATAAAGTATTTTTTCTCTACAGAAGTCAGCATTTGAATTCAATTTTGTTATGCCACATTCTTAACCATTGAATATAGTTATTCTTTTTAGGCCAGATACTCATATGTTAAATGACTAAATCCTGATCAAAAGATTTGTTTCCAGTGCTATGAAGCTATCATGTCAGAAGAGACTTCCTAAAATACCCAGGAAAATAGAGAACGAATAGTGTTTAGAGCACTGATCCAAAAATGGATCCCCCCAATGGCATATTTTCAAAAACAAACAAATTTCCATCCACTCCCTTATTTAACACATCTAACTCCAACATGCCAATTAATTTTCTTCTTTCTCTTTCTTTCTTTCTTTCTTTCTTTCTTTCTTTCTTTCTTTCTTTCTTTCTTTCTTTCTTTCTTCTTTCTCTTTTTTCTGTTATCTCTATACCCAGCATGGGGCTTGAACTGATGACCCCGAGATCAAGAGTCTCATGCACTACCAACTGAGCCAACCAGGCATCCCTCCAATCAACCTTTTAAATTATCCTTTTTCCTAAAATGGATATGATGACTTGAGTCAGATATATTGCCTTAATATTGGTGTGAGTAATAATTCAGAAGTGATTAAAATAAAAAGAAAAATACTGCTAATGGACTTTGTTATTTGACATTTCCATAGGTTCATAATCAGAGTTGTTAAAAAGTTTAAAATTTCCTAAGCATGTTTATATAGCAAAACTTTAACTATAGGGTCAGCATAGGAGATACTGCCTCTATAGTTCAAATTGACTTAAGTCATCTCGTTAATGAATGTTCTCTTCTTATGTTTTATGGTTAATCGTTTTATTAAAAAACATTTAATTCATTTAATTTGGTGAGCAACCAAATTTCAACAGAACAAGAAATTTTACCTTTTTTTAAAGATTTATTTACTTATTTGTCAGAGAGAGAACACAAGTAGTGGGAGTGGCAGGCACAGGGAGAAGCAAGCTCCCTGCTGAGCAAGGAGCCCAATGCAGGACTCCATCCTGGACTCCATCAGGACATCATGACCTGAGCCAAAGGCAGACACTTAACCAACTGAGACACCCAGGCACCCCAGAAAAAGAAATTTTAAAGTAGTCAATATATTCTACATTTTAAAAGCATTACATTTTTATTAAAGAATAAAAATAATTTAGATTTATCTACTCCTTATTAGCAGCATGAAAGTTAAATAGAAACAAATATGTTTTAACAAGCAAACAAACCTCCAAACTTCCACCAAAATATATGAAATCATATTCTGACTCATGGTAGTTGAATTTCTAGCAGATTTTCTATGATTTTTAAATAAATAATTAACTAATAAAATGATTAGCTAAATATTTAGTGGAAAGTTAAAATATGCCAGGAGCTATAATAAGAACCAAGGGTACTAATATCAATTCAAAAGAACTCTTGCCTTGAAGAGATCCTACTCTCATTGTTGAGAAAGACACTTAAAGGAATAATTATAATCCATTATGTTAAAGGATCTGATTAATTAAAAAAAAGAGAGAAGTTCTATAGGGAGACAGCAAAGGAACTACCTGACTAATTATGGGTGTATTATGTCCTTATGACAATTAGATCTCTCCTAAGAAGATGAGAAGAGACAGAACTCCAAATGGAAAGAAAGGAATTTAAATGCGCAACATGACGATTCTGCATTTTCTGGGAAAACTCATTAGAGCTTGAGGTATCACAATTACAATACAGTAGGAAGTGGTGAGAATGGGGCAGGACTTCAGTTCTGTGGGTATAGAAATGTAAGCCAGGCCTGAAATCTCTTCTGGCTGCAGATGCCAGATCCCAGCAATGTTTGGAGGTGATCTGAAACAAGTCAAGCTCAAGTCTTTGCTTTAGACTATCCTTGAACTTACCCTGGACAGGTACTCCTGTGGGGGAGGAGGATAGATGTGAAGCTAGACTGTTGCTGGACAACATGTCAACAGATTATGACTTGTATGTTCTCCTATGAGGGCAGCAAGTAGTGAGAATCCCTAGAAGCCTCTCACAAGGTTAGCAACAGGAGGACAAAATCATTCCTCTCTAGTACTTTAAGAATGACATTGGTTGAGTTTCTTATAAACATCTGATGGAATTTTCACTCCAATCAACATGTGTGCTTTCATGGGAATTTAAGGCAAGGCACACTTGTGTCTCCAAGAATGTAGGTACGTATGTACCTACTGACTTATGTAACCATTTACCCAGATTAATGGCTCTCCTTACCAATAGTTTCTTCTCTGTGGAGTGCAAGTACTTCACTACTACTATTACTGCTACTACTACTACTATTACTACTGTGTACTTCCAGAGTGATTTTGAGGTTTAAAGATTTTATTTATTTATTTGACAGAGAGAGACAGATCACAAGTAGGCAGAGAGGCAGGCAGAGAGAGGGGGAAGCAGGCTATCCACTGAGCAGAGAGCCCGATGCGGGCCTCGATCCCAGGACCCTAAGATCATGACCTGAGCCGAAGGCAGAGGCTTAACCCACTGAGCCACCCAGGCGCCCCTGATTTTGAGGTTTAAATATATGAATCACTAAGTGCTTAGAATAGTGTCTGTACAGAGTAAGCACTATATTACTGTTATAATTGATCAATATTATCATTATATTAAGGGAGATTTTATTTGTGCTTATCTGCTGGTGTCATCATTTTTATCCACATTGTAATAATCATTTGAGGCACAAAAGCGGATAGATCCAGATCATAAAGTACTAGGTATGTTACTTTATGTTTTTATTAGACTTAGAAAAAGTCTAATAAAATAATAATTGAACATACAATTAAAACCTAAAGTGAGACAATGGAATGAAAACTGCAGTGGTTGACACAGAGTTATCAAATACTGGGCATAAAGGCCCAACCAAGGAGATGTGGCAGATGAAGATACTAAGGGTACCTGGCCAAGGAGTAAACTCTATAAAGCATTTTCTATCTTGGGTTGCCTGACTGGCTCAGTTGGTAGAGCATGCACCTCTGATCTTGAGGTCATGAGATCAAGCCCCATGTTGGGTATAGATATTACTAAAAAAATAATTAAACTTAAAAAAAAAACTTAAAAAAAGAATTTTCTATCTTTATCAAATATGCATAATGTAAATCATATTACCTTGGACAAGGCAGTTCACTAAATGTAATTTTTTTAACAAATTGGAAGTTTAATGAAGTCATTAATTTATGTCAAATACAGGCAAAAGATAATTTGAAAAAAAGCTAATTTGAAATAGATTTTCGATAATTTGTATATGAGATGATTTGGGAAATTCTAAAATAAAATCTAAAATTAAAAAACAAAGACTACATATGTTTAACAATAACAACAGATTTTTGACATCTTCCTAGGTGTTAAAGTGATAAGAATGAATGATATAAAGAAATACATCTCCAATATTAGATATAAAAATTCAGAATTTCCAATTTGGAGAAACTCAGTGTGCAAATCCTATTAATGCATTCTTTATATTATCCTGGAACTGATTTGTGAATTATTTAACTTGAATCATGTCATTTAATCTCTGTGGAACTTATTTTCCTCCTTTGAAAAATAATGTCCTGTCTAACTCACACTCATGCTGTAAGGATGAAACGAGATAAACTTTAGAGAAAAGGTTTAAAAATTAAAATAATATTAATAAGTAATAATGTCATAAGGTTTAATATTAGCATTTGGCAGGCCAAAATCAAATAGAATCAGTCGACTTGTAATGAGAGAACTTCACATGGCAACTTTCCTTAGAAAAAGAATCTCACGTGGCAACTTTCCCTGTCCAGTCATTGAGTATATATATATACTACATATACTTACTTCTCCTCTTATCAGTAGTTCATCAATTATTTAACATGTAATTATTAAATGCACACTATATATTGGTTAAGTTTCAATGATGTAAAGCTTGAAATATGTTTCCCTGTAATGAGTTAGAGTTTAGTAGTAAAATATAAGTGTGGGTTTTGATTTTATCCCTACATAAAAATATAAAGGTAACCTATTATTGTTTTGCAGAAGACCCAAGACTCATAGGTGAGAGTCAAAAGACTTAATTACTCATAGCAAAGCAGGCACCATAACTGTCATGTTTGCATTCGTTCCCTTTGTCTCCTATGTGCTGTGGAGACCAGGTGAATGCCTGCACACCTAGTGGGTTGCATTATAGGAGTAAAGTACTGAGCTTGGAAAAAACCCTGTCACTTATAGCAAGCAGTAAACAAAACCATTCTTTGCTCCAGAAAGACACAATACTTCATTTCTCAAGGTTGCTCTCTGAAAAGTCCACTTCTTGGAGTTCAATATCATTAGCTATTAGGAAAATGCAAATTAAAACACAGTATGATGCACATTTAATCAGAAGAGCTAATATAAACAAATAGTGACAATACCAAATGCTGTGAGGATTCTGAGAACCTGGATCACTCATATGTTGTGGGGAAATATAAGCTAAAACAACCACTCTGGAAAATGATTTGGCAATTTCTCAAATAACAAAACACGAAACTACCATCTACCGAAAATAATGTTCCCTGTGCCTTTATCCACGTGATAATGAAAACTTAGGTTCAGAAAGAAAACTTTTAGACAAATGTTAAAGTTAACTGTACTCATACTAGCAAAAACCTGGAAACAACCCTCATATCCTCCAATGGGTGAATGGTTAAACAGTGGTAAATCCATTCATACCATGGAATACTAGTCAGGAATAAAAATGAAGAAACTATTGTGTATGCAACAACTTAGATGAATCTCCATAGAATTATGCTGAGTGAAGAAAAAGCTAGTCTCAAAGTGTTACATGCCGCATGATTTCATTTACACACTATTCTTGAGACTAAAAGAAAACAGAAATGGGGAATGGATTAGTGGGATTAGTAGTTGCCAGAGGTGAAGGATGGGGGAAGAGAGAATTGTGTGGCTAGTAAAGGGTAAAAAGAGGGTTTCTGTGGTGATGGAGTTGTTTTGTATCTTGATTTCATCAAGTCAATATCCTGGTTGTAATATTATATTATAATATTGTAAGATGTTACCACTTGAGGAACTAGATAAAGGGTAAACGAATCTCTGCAATATTTCTTACAATGGCATGTGACTCTATCTATTAATTTCTATCTATCATCTACCTATCATCTATCTATCTATCATCTATCACCTGTCTATTTTTAATTTAATTAAAAATATGTATAGCTGGAAATGGTTTATTGGTATCTCTTCACTACTTACTTGAGTTCTGTATTAATGTGGGACATACCCTTAGTCTTTTTTTTTCTGAAATTTTTTGTCCAACTGAATGGACTTCCTAGAAGTCCTACACTCTAGAGTTTTAAATAAAGAACATCACACTCTCATCACTAATTTTGTTTTTAAGTAAAATACATGTCCTTTTTAGTTATAATGTTAAAAGGTAATTGAGAAATTATTTAAGTACCAATATTCATTAGGAGCCAGCTTTTAGTAATTTCATTTTTAATAAGTTGAAGATGGAAAAATGTTCCATGTTTTAACCCTGCACATTCCAAATTATGAGGAGCTTGCTACACTCCTCATTTCTGCTTGCAGACTAGCAATTATTTTTTGACATGTTTCTTTTAAAATCTTTTAAAATATAGCCAATAGCATCCAAAGCTATTTGTGACAAAATATTCTTTAATATAGAGGACAGACTGGAGATGGGAGAAGCATGCTTTTCCTCTTAAACTTTGGCTTAGTCCTGGCACACTGTCATTTCACCCAAGTTTGACTAGTTCGTGCTGACACTGCCAACTGACAATAAGTATACTTTATTCTTATAGATTCACACGCATAAATTTAATTCTCTCCACTGGTCACGTTGTTGTGTTTCTCACCCTGTCCAAATTTATATACATTTCTCATTAGCATATATATCCAGGACTCAGGAATATTTTCTCTTTGCAATGGAGTGAATGAATTGTTCAAAATTCCAAGGATCATGCTTTTGATGAACAGTTCTTTTCAACATACATCTGTCTTTTTCAATTAAGATATCACGAATTGTTATTAGTAATCACTATTCAGATGTTGCATGCAGTTTCAGTCTTCTGCTGTTAAGATTCTTCTTGGATGGATTCAAATGTCAGAATGAGGCTTGATACCCTGTTTTAGCTTAGTGTAAAAAGTTATCTATCCCTTCTCAAGCTCTTCCCACATGACCTGGCTATAACATCTTTTTTCATAGTTCCTGACCCATCATTTATAAACAATATAATTAAAATTGATAATACCCATATACTTTTTCATTTTTATTTCCAGTAGCGATAAATTGATTATCTAAAAGAGATAACAAAATGCAGAAAGCTTAAGAAAAAGCCAAAGGCAAATGTAAGATATAAATATCAACGAATTTCTCAAGCCTTGCTATTTGCTTCTATAGGCATTTAAATTATACCTGGCACTAGAAAAGTCCTAAATCTGGTTATAACATGCTCCTCTAATCACAATTTGCAAGGTATATTTCACAGATTAAAGAGTTACTGTCAAATAGTGAATAACAAGGATATCCTCAGGTAAAGTAAAATATTCAAGGGTTCTCTCATGTTTTTTACTCATCAGTCCTTGCTAACAATGGAAAGAGTTGGGCACAGTGCAATTTAAGGATGTGCAAGGTCTTGGATTTTGAGACATTATCTAATTATCTGAAGCAATATGAATGGACAATGAGGTCCAACAACATTTATAAAATAATGGAATCTAGTCCAACAATGACAATATTGCAAAGCCATCAATTTTTTACCCAATCATCACAATTATTTCTATCACAAGGTTTTAAAAAATATATATTTGCTGCCAAGTAGAATTTATTTCCAATATTATGTTATTTCAATCTTATATAGCACCATATGACATTGCTTCATTTTTTAAAATCCTTATTAAGATAATCTATGAAGTGAGGTATGTCCAAATTTGCTTCATCCCAATGAGTCCAGGTATGATTTACATAATGTTATGTATCTAACCTTTAGATGCATGATCAAAGCTTTACATTAGTTGTAAGTTATATTATTTTTCCTTCAACCACTAAGTGGTTCCTCATGATTAAGTTCTCCATAGCCTTTCAAACAGTGATGATTAAATTTACCAATTACATTTATTGGTTTATTTCAATTGACAAACATAATAACTCAATCCATTATTTCCTTACTATCTTATAAAAGATTTAATATGATATCTGCATTCTTATGTGCAGAATGAGATCATATATTTTTCTAATTCCTAGAATGGAATCCAGAGCACAAAAATGGAATAAGAACATAAATACAAGTTTGACAATGGTAACACCAGGTAGTGCTGATAATTATGGCAGTTCAATTTATACAATTAATTGGAAGAATGGAGGTGAGCTAACATTTCTGAGGATATATGGACATTGTAAAGTCCTAGACAGATTGCAGTTCTTTTTAGTAATAGTTATGTGCAGATAGAACCAAAATACACTGTACGTGTTATAATTGAACCTTTCAAGAACTTTGTAATTTTTCTGGAATGGATGAATGGAGTGTATCACAATTTTGTAGTGTGACTTTTTTTTCTCCAATCTATAAAAACAACTTTAATTATCTTGCTGATTTTACAAAAAAAAATAAACATTCCTATTTTTGCATTTTAAAAAATAATAATTATAAAAGAATTATCTCATTCTCTAGCTTCGGTATTGCCAGAGCAGTTTGTTTAAATATCTCTGAAAAATGATCATCTCACAATGTCCTGTCACTCAGTTCCTTTTAAGAACCATAAAATACATTTTTTAAATTCTCAGTCTATACCTATTCGCAAAGTAAATCGCAAAAGTTTGACTATCATCATCTTTATTTTTGAAAGGAAGTAATTACTTTCCTTTATACTAAAATTATAAATTATATACAAGATAGTAAGATTTATAATTTGAACTCTAAGGTTTTTAAAAAAATGTTTATTTTTGGGGCACTCAGTGGGTTAAAGCCTCTGCCTTCAGCTCAGGTCATGATCTCAGGGTCCTGGGATCGAGCCCTGCATAGGGCTCTCTGCTCAGCAGGGAGCCTGCTTCCACCTCACTCTCCGCCTACTTGTAATCTGTGTGTGTGTGTGTCAAATAAATAAGTAAAATCTTTAAAAAAATGTTTATTTTTATTTCTTCCTTAAGCCCTTAGTCTCCTTTGCTAGTTCACCATTTTTCCTGCAACCCCACATAGTTAACATGAAATAAGTTTATATTCAATATATGTATTTATGTGTGCATTCCTCTCTACTTGGCATGGCTTAGTGACAATTTGAAGAAAAAGGCAATGAATATCTGGTTCCCATGATGATTTCATTGTAATTCTAAAACGCTGCCAAGGTCTTTGAATTGCAATGCAGTCATGTGTGAATAAAACAATACAACTAATTTATTACATCCAGTAAAAAAAAAGTATAAAAACTAAATATGAAAGTCCATGATATACTGGCAAATATTCTGCAGGAAGAAACTCTTTAAAGTGAATGATATCAACAAGCTAGTGCTATATATAGATAAAGGTAATTGAACACATATATTGAAAACTCACAAGGTAATTCAGGATTATTGTCAGAAGCTATCAAATCAAGGGCATGGAAAGTAGATTGATGATATAGATTATTCTTTGTATTTTGCATATGGTTTTTACTCATATTTATTTAGGATTTAGAGAAGAAGGTCTTGCGTATATTGTTTACTGTTTTCTTTCTTTGATTTGAAAATTTACCATGGACCTGAGTGTGACTTTGCATACACTGCAAGACATATCTTACAGAAAAATAACATTACTTTTAATGTTATTTAACCTATTTTAATTCCTTTTGTCATTGTGGAAGATAGATAAGTTTTTTGTTGTTGCTGTTGTTTTCAAAGTCCTTTATGTATCTTCTATCTCTGTCTCTTCATTCCTAATAATCTATACTTCTCCTTTAAGGTAAAATCCCACTTCTTCCCGTTAAAGTATTTTATTGTGTCCTTTTGAACTTCTCTTTGTGATCAATAAAATTCCTACATCCTCAACATTATATATATTTAAAAAAAATTTGCCTCATTGTCTTAACTGGATCCTAGCTAGCTCTGGGAAATAGTATCTCCCTTAGAACTCTTCTAAATAGTTTCTTCTTTTGCTCTCACATTTGGCTTATATCAGGGTGGAAAACCATCATCCCTGACTTGATTCCTCTGCAGTCTGATAAAAACCTACTATACCACTACGAACTTGCCAAAGTCCCCAGAAAGTTACGGCAGACTCCATATTACTAGTGTTTTTGTCTTGGCTGGCACAAAATAGGCTTTAAATAAATATCTGCTGAACGGTATAGAGCCATATAATTCTCTGAAACTTCTCATAATTGTCCCCAATTTCCAAAGTAGATCCCCAATCTAGTTTTGTTACCATTTTCATGGCTTGAAGCCTTGTAAAAACCATTCTCTATTATATAAACTATTGCAAAAACTTTCAGTTGGTCAGTTTATTCCTTGCTTTGCCAACAATCTAGAGATTTACCAGATGGAAATATGTCTCTATTACAGCTTTATTGAAGCACAATTTAAATAAAATAAATTGCACTTCAAGTGTACAATTTAAGTTTTGATATACATATACACCTGTGAAACTATCACCAGGGTCAAGTTAATGTAAATATCCATCACTCCAAAAAAATCTCCTTGTGCCCATTTTTATCACTAAATCCTGCATTCCAGCATCTCATATCGGAATCCCCAGGCAACTACCCATCTACCTTCTGTCACCGTAGATAATTTTGTATTTTTGGCAATATTATATAAACACAGTATCGTGTGATGGCTTTTGGATGTGTCAATTTAGCTACTGTAAACTACAATCCTCAGAAATGCCTTTCCAGTGTATTTCTGATTGTAGAAGCCTGCAGATTATTTCTGGTGGTTCTGTCCCTTCCTCGTGCCATAGCCTGGATACTCTTTCTCAAGCAGTAAACTGCAGCAATTGTAGGGCTCATCTCCTTTGTTTCTTATCTTTCGGGGATTACTGTCCTTCATTGCCTAATGTCCAATGTCTTAAAAACTCTTGATTCATATATTTTATCCATTTTATGGTTGTTTTAGTCCAGAGGGTAACTCCAGTCCCTGTTACTCCACCATGGATAAAAAGGGCCACTGATATTTTCTAAATGTGAATTAGCTCAAATATCCCTCCCCTTTAAACTACCAATAGGTTAATAATACATATAAAGTCTTAGTAACATAAGATCTGTAAACTTACTTCTCTACATTCATCTATCATGACCTATCAACTCTGTTCAAGCCATAATGGCTTTCCTCATTGCCTTAGATCAGACAACTTTTTTTGTTAACCCACTGTTTTTGTATTCACTTTTCCTTCTATATGGTATGCTTTTTTCTCAGATTGCCACATTGCCTCTTTTTTTTTTTTTCTTTATCATTAAGGTGTCAGTTGTAGTCTTCTGTTCCTTGAGAGGATGAAGCAGTTTGTATCAGACTGACAATCCCACAGAGAGATACTGAACTATAAATGATGGATACGATATTTGAAACTGATGTTTTAAAGCCACCAGAGAGCACCAAGGCACTGAGGACTTGGGGGCCCATGATTTTAGAAGAAAGGGAAGCAACGATTCTCTTGTAGTTTCTTCAGTTTTTATCACAGGCAGTAGAAGGTGAACAAAAAGTGGAAGACTGGGGCTTGAACAAGTCATACTTGGTAAAAAGATAGAGCCTATATAACATGGCTGTATGACATATATACTATATACAATCAAGAAATTAGAGGAAAGCACATGAAGTAAATGTAATATATAAAATAGAGTCAACGAAGATTAGAGAGATAAGTGATACAAGAAAGGAAATTAAGGATCTGCCAGATAACTTTAGTAGATCAGAAAACCCAGAATAACAGTAGAAAATATCAAAACTGAAGTGCATAAAGAAATAGAAAGAAAAATACAGATGACAAGATTAGAGATTGTTGGGATAGACATTTACACACACACACACACACACATACACACACACACACACACCCAACCTTACAATAAAAAAAGGAAAGTCAAAAAGAAATAGTGATGATGTAATATTGTTATAGAATTTTACAAAATCACATAGAAAAGACATGAAACCACCAATTAAAGTTAAACTCTGTCAAGCCATATAAATACAAAGCAATATAAACACAAAGATAAGCACACCAAATACACATTATTATAAAACTTCTGATAACCAAAGAAAAAGAAAAATCTGAGAAACAGACTTTTAATCTCCAAAATCATAACAAATATACTGGGAACTGGCTTCAAAAGAAATGATTAGAGCCAAAAGAAAGTGGAATCATATCTTTAGGATGCTGATAAAAATTAAATGCTGATATAGCACACCATATGCAATGAATGTACTCTTGAAATACAAAGATGGAATAAATGCACTTTCAAAAATAAGCAAAATTTAAGAGAATTATTTTACAGCAAAACTTGCCATAAAATAAAGAAAATACATTAGATAGAAGGAGAATGTTCCCAAACAAGAACTTGATAATGGCAGATGTAGCATAAGTCGCCAGAAAGTGTAAATATATTAGAAATCTAAATTACTATTTTAAATTTTAAAAATTTAAAAATATTTTAAATTTTTAAATTTTAAAATATTTTTAAATTTTAAAAATTTAAAATATTTTTAGATTTTTAAAATTTTAAAATATTTTAAATTTTAAAAATTTAAAATATTTTTAAATTTTAAAACAACACTAAGAAATATATTGTGGGATTTAAACTATAGGTGGCATTAAAATATAGTATAGGCCAATGATAGCACAAAAAGTATGCAAGGGGTAAATGGAATATTATGCTTTAAGGTTCTTGATTTATCCAGAAAATGGCAAAAGTACTTGGGGTGGCTGGGTGGCTCAGTTGGTTAACCTTCTAGCTCTTGATTTTGGCTGAGGTCATGATCTCAGGGTCCTGAGATTCAGCCCTGTGCCAGACTCTGTGCACAGCACAGACTCTGCCTGAGATTCTCTCTCCCCCTTTCTCTTTTCCCTCCCCCTCTTCTCTCTAAACAAACAAACAAACAAACAAATAAAATCTTTTAAAAATAGAAAAAGTACCAATGCCAAGTAGACTGTAATAGAAAAAGGTTGTTTATTGTCTTTCAGTAACCGATAAATGAGTATCAAACATATAGGTGGAAGAATGGAATTGATTAATCAAAAAGAAAACAAGAAAAATGAAAAGGGGAACAGAAACACGAGTAAAATAGAAAATGAATATTGATATGGCAGATTTAACCCAAATATAAAAGCATTTACACAAAGATTGTAGGGAGGGCTTGCAAACTAAATATAAGCTGCTTATAAGACTAATCTCTTAAATATAGTGTGCTGGAAAGTTTGAATATAAATGAGTAGGGAAAAAAGATATTCCACACAAATCAAAAATCAGTGGTTCAAGGACATATTTTCTCCTCAGAGAGAACATGTTATTTTATTTATTTCTCTTACCTGCCCCACAACCCTCCTACCTCCACACACAAAAATATAATCAACCTGAAGAGATACGTATGTTTATTCCATACCCCATCCAGAGGAACTACAAGAGTACATGGAACATAGGAAGTACTCAATAAATATCTGAAACATTTCCTTATTTATTATCTTCACACTAGTCTAGCCCTCATTTTTATGTCAAAATGCTATGCCACTATCTCTTTTCTTATAGAGCAGCCTGATCTTTCCAATACTTTCATGTGATCTCTTGTTCTTTCATTGCACCTTTGTGGCTAGACTCTTATCCTGGATATAATCAAGCTTGCCTTTCCCTTCCACCTGGGTGAATCAGTAATATTCCCTGATGGTTCTACCATGTTCAACAACCAGTTCAACATGACGTTTTGTGACTTAAAACTCTACTTTTCAGAGGATAACATTGATTTCCTGTAACTGACAAAATAATAAACAGAAAATAAAATTATAAAACTATTATCTAAATATGGCCATAGACATTCCATATTAGATTTGTATGTATGTGAATAGAATTTAAAACATGGAACATTTCATCTAGTGTCTATCCTTAACAACTCAAAAATGTTTAGAAAAAATAAAGTTCAGTTTGATTAAGAGAAAACTGGAAGTAGATTCTGCTTCACAAAGATTAAAATCAAGCTTCAACAAAGTGCTGCATATTGTCTCCTATACCAAGGGTATAGAGAATGACATAAAACAGGTCTAGTTAAAGTGTTCAAACTCTAGCGGTGGTTAATGCCCAGCCAAGGAAGGTCTGTTATGTCAGTGTCAAAAGCAAATTTAGAAAATGGTGGAACCCTGATAATTGAGATGGGTACACTTAGGTGGATGCTTGTACCAAAAGTTAGCACTCTATACTAACTTAAAGGTACAAAGAGACACAGCTTCCCTTAGGATCAACCTCATGCTTCCCTGCTACACACTAGGCATACACTAATATTAAGTTGTGGTATAACCCAGTGGTGCTGAGCCTCTTAAGAAAGGAAGGGGATGATGTCTCAAAGGACCTAATCAGCATGTACCAGCAGTAGCTGGGGGAGTACAAATATAATTTAATTCTAAGAATTCTTGATCTGAGGGTCAAAATATAAGATTGAATAATGTAGAATTTATTTAGGAGAAGTTTTTGAGAATATACATTTTAATATCCTGTCAAGGACCCCAGGGGATGGTATGAAATGTGAAATGGCTACAAGGATAGCTCCTGGAAGCTGGAAAAAGCAATGAGCATACTAAGTGGAGGCAAAATGCCCAATTCCCATTGCAGATAGTAGAAGAAAAATTTCAAAGGCTTGAGAAAGTGGGACTGCTTGAATGGTTATAATATGTAAGGCAGTAAGTCTCACCAGATGATTACATTCCTCAGGAAGGCCTGAAGGATTCAACATTTGCTAAGGCCATAATAAACATGCTTGTAAGAGTGTCACCAACATTAAAATGTTCATTAGCTACTTTACTTGGTAGACCAGGGTTGATTATAGGAGAGCCAGTTATGGAACCCGGAACAATAATAGAAACAGAGGTGATAGAACCCCCAAACTGAAGAGGTCTAGGAAGTGTGCTTGCCCACCTGAAGCTAGGTGGATGCAATTTTTGTAAATAGCAAAGGTTTGGATTAGCAGCCAAGAAGCCTAACTCACAGATATTTAATGAAGATAGTAAACAGAACACGGTCCCCATTAAGTGCAAAATATAAGGTAGTCGAAAAGAGAACTACTTAATTTAACCTTTAGGAGAAATCAGATAGATGACCTTTGGTTGTTTTTCCCTAAAAAGTTACAATTATATTTCTGAATTTCAGACCTGGGCTCATTTTCAAACCCAGAGGCCTTTCATGAAAAAGGAGGCCGGATCTCCAGGAAGAAGGAACCTGAAACACCACTGTAATAGCACATTCTAATGGTTCCTCCAGACCTTGCCTAAAAGACACCTGTAGTCACTGACTTGGATAGATAACTGCATTGGGCAGAGAAGAATACTCATGACTTTAGAGAATTGTTTTTCAGTGGGTCTGAGTTGCCATGAATACCTGGAGATCTGAAGAATCACCATGATTCCTATTTGACTGGAGACACCAAGTAATAAATGTATTCCTTTACATGGTTCAGCAAACAGTGGGATTTGACATACCCAGTATGGAGTTGTTGAAATTCCCAAATCAGTCTCATGGCTTATCGGATAAGCACTTTCAGAAAAGGTGATACCAAATGGAAGCTTCTATAAATGACCCCAAAGATAATAAATCAAAATCAGTGTCATATCATGGGGTAAGATGGCAAACGTCAGTATATTCCTCTAGATTCTAAAGGATACTGAAATGGTGGTCCTCAACATTTTTCTATTAAATTTACCATCTGGCCCCTGCAGAAACCAGACTGATCCTGAAGACTGACTAGACAATCCCAAATTTAATCAAGTTGTAGTCTCAATTGCAGCTGCTGTGTCACATGTCATATTTTTTTTCTAGATTTAGGAAATAAATTCTTTTCCATTCTTACAAGAAAAGAAATAAAAAATAACATTCAAATGAAATGGACAACTATATACATTTACAGTTTTTTGGGTTCTCTCTGTTCTAACCCCTCAGGGCTATGTTAACTCTCAGTTGTAATATAGTTAGAGAGAACTGCATCTTCTGGATATCACTCTGAACATCATATTCATTTGTCTCATATTACTCTATCAAGAAGGAAGATGTGTATATTTGACTTTTTCTTCTAGGTGATATTGTGTCATGTCAAGATGTTACATAAAAGAATGACTCGGTCAGAGTTGCAATTTAAATAAATTACTCTGGTGGTTTCATGGAGGATAGAATTGTTACTTGGGCACAACTTGAAGATAATTGACAAAAAAAAAAAAAAAGACACTGAAATAGCCCCAGTGAGACATGCTGGATGTTTGTCAGAGTCCTGGCAAGGCAGAGGACCTGACACACTTAATTGAGGTGAGAATATGGAGACACACTCAACTTGTGAGGAGAATTTCACAAAGAGGCACTTTCAAAAGGTGTAGGTAAGGTTATGGAAACCCATAGAATGGCGGGATTTATGGATTCCTGGACATGAGAAGCATCACCATATTCATCTAGGAATAAGAGGAAGGAACAATTTTAGTGGGGCATCCTGTCCGGTGGGGTGCTCCAGAGCAACTGCGTGTCTCTTAGGCCCCATATGCCGATATTGGAAATCAGGTTTGTTAGCACCATTTAAACTATCTTCTTTATACAGTATTCTTCTGAGTGTTCTTAAGCAGGAAATACTGAAATGTACCATACAGTGCACTTGAACAATTCTTGAATAATGTCCTAAGCTCAGTTTTCCTTGATAGCATCCACAGAATAAGAGCAATTTTTGAGTGGCTACTGTATTTAAGACACGGTAACAGGTGCTTTACACTCTTTATCGGATTCAATCTTCGTCATGCTTAGTGGTGTATTATATTAACTGCAGTAGTTTCATCTGAAAAGACTAAAGCTAAGAGAAAAATAACCGAAGGTTAAGTGCAGAGTAAGTGTATGAGCCAGGGTTGAAACCCACTTTTGTCTGTCAACATATTTAAGTTTAAGCATAAACAACAATGTTCTTATGACCAGAGTATGCAATGTAATTAGAAAAATAAATTTCCATTTAAGAAAAGAGCTACACAGGGCAGTATGTAATTAAGTAAAACCAATATTGTACAGGAATCAAATAATTATGGGGGTAACATTGACAATAATTAGAAGTGAAAGTTGATAATAACTAACTTTGCTAGGAATAATCAATAAGGTGTTAAAGAGCAGAGATATAACTAACTGGAACTTTAATAATGGGTAATTTTCATAAGAATCTTCAAAGATGCAATAGACAGCCTTATGGATCAATTGTCTTTGATGTGCTCTTTAAACCGTCTCAACCGGGTCACAATTTCATCTCTGTGATTCCATGTTTTATTTTAACTATGTATCTCCTTATCTTCTTACCTAAATTATTCATTTGTTCTTGACAAACAAGAAAGAGACCATTTATAATCTTACAAAATTGAGATATTTAAAATAGATGTAAAAAAGAATATTCTCTCCATTTATAGCTGTGTCTTATTTTGTGGAACTCAGTGAAATTTAATAAATCATGAAGAATGTGTTGGGTCAAAATAATCAGAGTTTTTTATCAAGAGTGGATTGCAATAATCCTAATATACAACTTGCTATTTACGAAAATTTATATAAGATAAATTATAAGGGTGCCTGGGTGGCTCAGTGGGTTAAGCCTCTGCCTTTGGCTCAGGTCATGATCTCAGGGTCCTGGGATCGAGGCCCGCATCGGGCTCTCTGCTCAGCAGGGAGCCTGCTTCCCTCTCTCTCTGCCTGCCTCTCTGCCTACTTGTGATCTCTTTCTCTCTCTGTCAAATAAAGAAATAAAATTTTAAAAAGAGATAAATGATAAGCCAAAGCATGTAGTAATAAAAGGTTTAATTCTGATTTTTTTATGAGTAACAGTGTTTTCAAAGTTGAGATTACTTTCCTATGCCTTTGTCTTCACAACTACCTGACAGTTGATTTGTGAGTTTGTGTCACAGTTGGATGGTGTGCACCCATCTAAGAAATAACAAACATAGGGACCTGTTGGAACAGATGGAAGGCACTCATGAATGGTTTCACCTACTTAGGGGATTGGTAAATTAACTGAGGAGTTTGGGTTCTGATATTGAAATAGTTGCTTGCTAGCATCACTTCAGAAGTCATTAATGACAGCTGCTGTCTCTAAGTATTTTAAACTCCTTGTGATGCCTGTGTTCTCAAAACTCTTCATTTTACATTTGGAGAATAAATACCCATAATAATGATCAGGGTTTTCTTACATGCTTTTTATTTTTGTTTTTAAAATTTTCTTAATTAAATGTTCTTATACTGAAGAGAAAAAATGAGTTATGGGTGGGAGTAGAGAGACTATAATATAGTTAAGGAAAATAAGGGGTTATTTATAAAATAAATACTCAGGTTTTTTTTTTTTTTTAAAGATTTTATTTATTTATTTCACAGAGGGAGAGAGATCACAAGGAGGCAGAGAGGCAGGCAGAGAGAGAGAGAGGGGGAAGCAGGCTCCCCGCTGAGCAGGGAGCCCGATGCGGGCCTCGATCCCAGGACCCTGAGATCATGACCTGAGCCGAAAGCAGAGGCATTAACCCACTGAGCCACCCAGGCGCCCAATACTCAGTTTTAAGTGTTACAATTTCACACATTTTCCATGCAAAGTTCTCATCATATAAAATTCCCTTTCATTAGAAAAAAGACAAATTTGACTGAAAATATGAACACTCACCGGACCCATATTCTTAGTTTTAAGAAGTCCATGATATGTGATTTGGCTTCCTTCTGTCTCCCACTATATTCTTTTGTTTTTCTCAAGAACATCAAGGATTTCTTTCCTAGAACAGGACAAATTATGTTATGAGACATCATCTTTGTTTGAGTTTTTTAAAAATTTCTGGACTCTATGATTACATTCTGATTTTCCTTCTTGATTATTTTTTCCTAAATTAATCCTTTGAAAGTTGAATATATATTTTTAAGAGCAGTGTTTCCACTTTCTTGAATTATTTTTCTTATGAGCCACACTTACACTTCATATGCACTTGGACCACATATAAAAACTGATATAAAATATTTTAATATTTTAGCTTTCTACAGTTCCTTCTTAAAGTTATTAATGAATTAGGATGTTGAAAAGTTTAAGCATTCTTAAAATAACTGTTCTGCCACAGCTGTTTCCTTTTTTACCTCCCAATTAATAATATGTAAATCTATATTGCATACTAATTAAATTCATAGATAATGCTAAATTGGGAGTAGTTGTTAACTGAAAAAAGAGAAGTAACACAAAAGTGTTATTATGGTATGGAAATGTGGGAAGGAAAAAAGTTTAAAGAATGTTCAACTTGAGGAAATGTGGCTTTTTTAGTTAGAAAAAATTATTGGATTTTATCTGTCTTTGCCTTTAAAAAACATATTTGTAGATCTATAAGTCCTGATTAGAAACCTACCAAGTAATGAACAGGCAGTGACTGTTTACTTGAAGCTTTGGAAAATAGAAACTTTTGGTTGTCAGTACATAATACTTCATCTGCATAAGACCATGTGAAGTCAATTACAGGTATCCTTCACTCTGTTGATTGTTCTCTTTTCAGTTGCATTTAAGGCAGAATTTATTTCTAAGCAGGACTCTTTCTATTTGGGACAATATATAAGATCTTTAATACAAGATATGGAGCTCACTTTTTTTTTGGTAGTGTTCAATAATTTATCAGTGGTGTACAACACCCAGTGCTTATCACATCATATATCCTCCTTAATGTCCATCACCCAGTTACCCCATCTCTCCACCATCTCCCCTCCAGCACCCTCAGTTGTTTCCTATAGTTAAGAGTCTTTCATGGGTTTTCTCCCTCTCTGATGACTTCCCATTCAGTTTTCCCTCCCTTCCCCTGTGATCCTGTGTGCTGTTTCTTACATTCCACATATGAGTGAAGCCGTGATCATTGTCTTTCTCTGATTGAGTTATTTTGCTCAGCATAATACCATCCAGTTCCATCCATGTCGATGTAAAGGGTACGTATTCATCCTTTCTGATGCCTGAGTAATATTCCATTGTATATATACACACATCTTCTTTATCCATTCATGTCGATGGACATCTCGGCTCTTCCCACAGTTTTGCTATTGTGGACATAGCTGCTATGAACATTTTCAACCTCGGAGCTCACACTTTTAAAATTAACTTGATTTGTCTTAACAGTAATAACATTTATTTTTGCCTAAAATTCCCTACGAATGTTGTTTTAAGGAAATAGTGGGGTCACTCATGTTTTGTTTACTAATTTGCCCATCACAGTTATTTCAATCAAAAGCATTAATAGACATCTAGATGAATAGCATAATTTCCTGCAGGATAATAAAATAAGTAATAATATCAGAACATAATAAGTACATAGTAAGCAATTATGAGTGAGAAAATAAATATATACAGCACACATAAAATAAATATATATATAAATTGAGATGATTGTGAATCAGTCTTCTTTTAAATATGAATAAAAGAGTAAGTTCATATAATGAAATGATGAGAAAGTGATGGCACTTTACACACGAATAGGTGATTTTTTAAAAGATGTATGTATTTATTTGAAAGAGAGGGAGTGGGAGGGGTGAGAGGCAGAGGGAAAGGGAGAGAATCTTAAGCAGACACCCAGCTGAGCATGGAGGGTGATGTAGGACTCATTCCCACCGCCCCAAGATCATGACCTGAGTCAAAATCAAGAGTCAGGGCGCCTGGGTGGCTCAGTGGGTTAAAGCCTCTGCTTTCGGCTCAGGTCATGATCTCAGCGTCCTGGGATCAAGGCCCGCATCGGACTCTGCTCAGCAGGGAGCCTGCTTCCTCCTCTCCCTGTCTCTCTGCCTGCCTCTCTGCCTACTTGTAATCTCTCTCTCTGTGTCAAATAAATAAATAAAATCTTAAAAAAAAAATCAAGAGTCAGTGATTTAACAAACTGAGCCACACAGGTCCCCAAGAAATAGGTGATTTTTAAAATAAAGAAATTTGAGAGCTAAAAGAGCTGTAGGAAGAATCTATGCATAGAATAATAAAATCTCATACCAGTAAATAACTTTTGAGGTCTTGGCCTAAGAGATTTGGGGCAAAGAAAGAGGTAAATCATAGTTTATGGGTAGAACTAAAGCTAGAACTAAAGTATTTTAATTTGCATTTTGATGCTATTGTCCCTGTACCCTGTGGCCATTATGTTGCATTTCTCAGGGTCAGTATTTTCCTTATCCTAGTTATTAGTAACCTTTCAGTAAAACATGCATTGCTCTTCAAAACACTGAAAGAGGGATCAATCTATCAACCATAAAAATAACAACTTTGGGGCTCCTGTTTGGCTCATTTGGTTAGGCATCTATCTGCCTTCGGCTGGGGTCATGATCCCAGAGTCCTGGGATTGAGTCCTACATCGGGCTCCCTGCTCATCAGGGAGTCCGCTTCTCCCTTTGCCCTCCACCCTACTTGGGCTTTCTCTCACTCACTCTTTCTCTCTCAAATAAATAAATAAAATCTTTTAAAAAAATCAACTTTTGCTCAGCAAATACTATAATGAACATTATCCAAGGGATGGAGACACGTAGGATGGTATTTGGTTTTGAGAAACTTATAACTGGTTTAATAGATTAAAAACATACTCAAAAAAGGACAATAATAATGAACACTGTTAAATGCTGTTTGAATATTAAAGAAAAAATATTGCATTTCAGAAGATGAAAAATTCACTGAAATAAGCCAATTGGCTAAGATTTTATTCTGTGAGTGGGCTTCAAAGCACAAATCCACTGAATCAACAGAAAATAAGAGAAAAACATTACATGTAGGGGGATTCTTAATTAGAAAATGTTTGCATATTGGAAGAATGATTTGTTCAGTGTGGATAATTTTATTCAAATAGGCATTTTTTAGATATAACACAAGAACAGTCCATAAGACACTTCTAATTACAGAATCACTTATTACTTTAAACATTCAGACTAAATTTTGGAAATGTATAACACAATGTTCTAAGTATTGAAAGGAACTTGAGAATTTCTTTGTAGGAAGAAATTGTGTGTAAATTTTATAAATTGTTCAAGCATATTAGATGGACCTTTAACATTATAAATGATTTCAACAGCAACGACTTTGAAACTTGGCCTGGGAAAGAAAATAAGTTCTTAATTAGGTAGTGGCATTGCCACAGAAAATCATTCTTGTAGGACATAGTGAGTTAAGTAGATATATAACCTGAACCTTTGGTATTTGATCTGATGGATTGCTATACCTTAAGACCAAACAGAGCTCCCTAAGAGGAGAGTTGCAAAGGAATTCCATGTTACCTTAGTAAACAGTTAAGAGCAAGGCTCAATCAGTAGAACATACTTTTGGAGCCCATGTGGACTACTGCTTCTTGTCATAATTTAATTAACTGTTCTGTCTTTCTTTAGTGTCATCCTTGACGTGATTACCCTGCTCCACTTATCTGGCTCTTTTTTACTGGCTTTCTTGGCTGCCACCATCCTGAATGAAGCCTCTGGTACAAGTGCTTTATGTATAACTATTAAATTTCAAAACCTGGTCCCGTAGGCCAAGACTAAAAATTGCACTTGACATATTTATTACTTGCTTTCTTCACCTGCTTCATGTTCAAGTACAGCTAAATCTGCAACCATTATTCATTATTCAGCCACTAAACCTGATTTAATAATATAGACTCCTTTCTTATTTACAATCGACCAACTTCCAGCTTCTATTAGTAAATTGTCCTAGTTTGAACCTTGACATTTAATATAGGCATTAAACTTTTGTAGGCATGAGTATGGAATGAGGAAAGTGATATTTTATAAGATTAATGTATCCAAACATGCAAAATGAATTGGAGAAGGAGTGGAAAAGGCACAAAGGAAACTATTACAACCAGGTGACATTGCCCTGAGCTAGAGTAAATACAGTGACTACACTAGGAAAGGGATAGATGTGGACACATAATAATTTACAGAGAAAAATCAACAGGACCTAGTGACTAACTAAATGGAGAACAACAACAACAACAACAAAGACGCTGCATCATTTTAGAGCCCAATAATTAAGAGACAAGAGTATCATGAGAAGAAATGAGGAGACCCAGCGAAGAATTGTGGTGGATGAAACCTAAAAGCAAAAGAGAGAATGATGAAAGGGGCTAAAATCTAAGGATTTCATTGACATTAGGAGTAAGAATGGTACTAGTAAAATATAGAGAGAAAGAGGTCAAAAGCTTAATAATATAGTCAATTCACACATATTTTGTATNAAAAAAAAAAAAATAAAAAAAAATAATATAGTCAATTCACACATATTTTGTATGTTATGTGTATTATATACCGTATTCCTATAATAAAGTAAGCTAGAGAAAACAAAACGTCATTAAGGGGCTCCTGGGTGGCTCTGTTGGTTGAGCGTCTGCCTTCAGCTCAGGTCATGATCCTGGAGTCTTGGGATTAAGTCCCACATCAGACTCCCTGCTTGGTGGGGAGTCTGCTTCTCCCTCTGCCCCTCACCCACTTGTGCTCTCTCTCTCTCCCTCTCAAATAAATAAATAAAATATTTTAAAAAATTAAAAAAAGAAAATGTCATTAATAAAATCATAAGGAAAAGAAAATACATTTGCAATAGTATGCTGTGTGTATTAAAAACAATCCACAGGTGTCTGGGTGGCTCAGTGGGTTAAAGCCTCTGCCTTCAGCTCACATCATGATCTCAGGGTCCTGGATCTAGGCCCACATCGGGCTCTCTGCTCGGCAGGGAGCCTGCTGCCTCCTCTCTCTCTGCCTGCCTCTCTGCCTACTTGTGATCTCTCTCCCTCTGTCAAATAAATAAATAAAATGTTTTAAAAAATTTAAAAATAAATAAATAAAAATAAAAACAATCCACATGTAAGCAGACCTATTCAGACCCATGTTGTTCAAGGGTCAACTGTATATTTATAATTAATTCTCCATGTTTGTTGGTGATCATGCTTAGAAAAAAAGAGAATAGCTAGCATTAAAACAACAACACACACACACACACACACACACACACACACACACACACACACACCCCTTTACTGTTAGATACAAAATCAACCCTCAGTGGTTGCATTGCTTGGTTTTTGTCAACATCTCTAGCTCTATTTAAGAAGCTCAAGGATGTTCAGTTTCTACAGTCCAAACAACACTAGATTTATGTTAGGAACTTCTTCCCCTAGTGCTTTTATTTTCTGTTTAAAAAAATGATGCTTAATTAAAATATTGTTAACTTAGAAAATTTGAAATTAAATGTAAGCTCCAGTTTTAAAACAAGTGCATAGAATTACAAATATATTAAATAATGAAGAATATTTTCACATGGAAAGTAGCTAACCAGTTTGATATTAGGTTAAAATGAGACAGTCTCTGAAATATTTTGAAAAAGAGAAGCCACTAAGTCTTTAACATTTAAATAAAATATATGTTGTCCTTAGTTTGAGAAAATGTTTATTATATTTTTAAAATTATATAAGGTTGCTAAAAAATACTTTTAGGTTGAACAAAATGAGCACATTATAAGGACAAGGTTTTATGTATTACCTTACAAGCTGTGATTTATACCTCAAAAAGATCCACTCCCTGATTCACTCTCAAATGTATTTTGAACAACAAGCACACTCAGAAACATAGATAAGATGTTTAAGAAGCAGAATGATGGACAAGGCTAAAGTCATATCAGAATTCACAAATTTGCTTACATCTTAAGAAATGATCATATAAGTTTGATAATAAAAGAAGACTCAAATCTCTGCTAGAGGCCACAACACGTACTAGTCTCAAAGACATAGGCGAGGTTAAAGAAGCTGGACCCAAAAGGCTGCCCATTTCACGATTGCATTTAAATGACATTCTAGGGAAGAAAAATCTTTGGGTACAATAAACAGAATGGTCATTGTGAAATGATGAGTTTGGAGGAGAAGGGTCAGGATGCAAAGGATGCCAGGGAGCTTTCTGAGCCAATAGGCCTAATCTATATCTAGTTTTTGGTAGTGGCCACATGACTATAGACTTTGTCAGAACCCAGTGAAATCTCTCTTTAAGAAGCAGTGAAGTTTATTGAATGTAAAATGTAGTTCCATAAAGGTGATTTTATTCTTTTTAAGTTTTTATTTTAATTCCAGTTAGTTAACATACAGAGTTATATAAGTTTCAGGTGTACAATAGAGTGATTCAGCAACATAAGCTAATTTTGAATAAAAAACAAAGATCATGTGCTATCAGGCATGAATAAGAATGGTTTATCTGAGTGATAATTGCGGGCAATATTTATTAGTGGTTATCCTTATCAGTGACCTTGTACTCATAAAATTTTTATTATTATATAAGAAAACGGAGTAGAGATAAATATACACTGTTTTGTACATAAAATTCTAATGATCCTTTTAAGATTAGAAGCTAGACTGCATTTTATAATCATTTGTCTTAATGGTTCATCTGGTAAAAGGAGCAAATCCCTAAACTGGACCCATACTCTCAACTATTAGCTGTATTTCCTGGGTTAACACAAATGACTAAACCCGAAGCGTAATAGAAAATTCTGTGTTTCCTCTACAAACTATATTTTTTTCTTTTCTGCATGCACTAAAGCTTCATTAATTTAATTTTCCTGTAATGTCTTATAAGTAGAAAATGCTATTAATCTATTTTCTTTTAAAGATGAGTAATTTGGTATTGAAAATAGATTTGCCATTTGTCCAGGGATTGTTACATGGTTAAACATCATTAATATTATTACAATAGCTTCATAAAGCAGATCAAGACTGAGTTTATTACCATCCACCTAATTATATCAAAGACACTTCATTTAGTGCCTTTTTCCACTGTGGGGGTTCTTTTATTATCGAGGCAGTGTGAGAAAGGTTTTCTCCTAATTTATTCCACATTTTATTTTCAACATGAAGTGCTAAACCTATTGAACCATAGACCTTTGGTGAATTGATCTCTTCACTTGCAGTATTTACCGCTCCGGTAAATTAGGTGTACATAATAACCAGCTGTCGACCTCCAGATGCTATAGAGTCAAACTGCACAAATTCCCATCCTTACAGACACACATATTTCGATAACTTTATCTGAGAAGTGGTCTACTGCTGCTGTAAATAATTTCATACTGTGGAAACTAATTTCATGCCATCTTTGTTTTTATTTATTTTAAAATAAGGAATGTTTGTGATAAAAGTTCAACCATAGCAGCAATCAAAGTCTTTTGAAAAGGACATTTTGTCTAATGGAAGTTCACATTTAAAATTATTCCACTGAAATTATATACTACCTGTAGGTAAAGACCATATTTTTTGATAAAATGATCTGTATCCTGGAGAGAATATTGTCCAGTCATTGAATGATGGCTTTGTTTACAAAACTTTGGCAACAAAGACATGACTGGAAGAAAAGGTTTTTTTTTAAAGTTGGAAAAGTCAGTCTCTGAATAGTGTTGATTGAAAAAATGGATAATATAAATGACTCTGGCAAGTAAACTCCATGAGCAAGGAAATAAAATTTTCTAAAACTGAAATTTCTTTAAGGATTTAGATACGCTCAGAAGAAAAAATAATGCATTATGCACACGTGCACATACATACATCAAATAGTTTGGTTTGCCACTAAGATACAAGAAATAAAATAAGAGGGACACCTGGGTTGCTCAGTGAGTTAAAGCCTCTGCCTCAGGTCATGATCTCAGGGGCCTGGGATCGAGCCCTGTGTCGGGCTCCTTGCTCGACAGGGAGCCTGCTTCTCCCTCTCCCTCTGCCTGCCTCTCTGCCTACTTGTGATCTCTCGCTCTCTGTCAAAATAGATAAATAAATCTTTAAAAAAAGAAATAAAATAAGAGAGTAAGTGCGCAGTTTGAATCAAAAACTGTCAGAAGATATAGTCACTGCAAGAGAAGAGCACCAATGAATCTGTTGTGGCTCAGTTGAGAAAGAACCTACCTAGGCAAGACATGAGCAGCATGAAAGACAAAGGTCAGCAGAAGGGACTTAAGTAATTATTAAAAAGTCCAAACTTGGCATTTTAGAACTGTATCTTAATTTGAAAAATTGATGATATTACAGTTGTAAATAGATTAATCAATAAATAGCAAAAGCTGACTGAGACAGTCAAGGGGTAGTTAGTCTTTTCTCAGTCAGAATGATAAATGCAACACAAAACCTTATTGACAATTGTCAAGTTTTGTGATTGACAGTGAAGACATGATGTGAAATGCAATATTATGTAGGTAGTCTCGATGATTCTAGAAACATTTTTTAAAGTTATTATTGTGCTAATCATTTAGTAAAAATTGACTTCTCAACATGGCAGTGATTAGGTGTGTCATTTTAAAGAAGGGGTTCCAAAATGAGAGCACTTTACAAAATCCCTAATATCAATTTTCAAGTAATAAAACTGAATTTGAAAAAGCAATGAGGAAACAGTATCTTGATCTATTTCAGATTGCTAGTGGAAGAGTAGAGGCAGGCCTCGACACATTAGTGCTCACAGATAAACCTTGTTTTCACCCCCACATGACCTTCCTCCATGTGCTGCACAGCATTACTACCTCTGTCCTGGAGTACAAAGAGTAACCTGACTTTATGCATGGATTGAACATTCAGCTGGGGGTGCTATTCCTGTCACAAGATAAAAGTTTACAAATACAGAACAAACAGAAACCTAGACAAAATAATCATTTCTTGAGTGTGCAGGGCTAATTTTTCTAGTTAAGCCAAAATTTTCTCTCCAAGGAACTGATAATTAGAAACTTACAGTGACATATATAGACTGATTGTGGCAATAATAAACTCTGATTAATGATGTACACAGGTTTAAACAGAAAGAGCCTAGTAGCCAATGATTAGGTTTTATGCAAATCAAGTCAGGTGTTTGATTACCACTATGGCCATGTCACAAATGTTAAACTAATCTTGCAAAGGTGGTGACCTCAAAAAAGTAGTATGGATAGAGAATAATTTAGCACCTCTTTTCTCATTTATACAACACCTAATTTAAGAAAATTACAGGGCGCATGGGTGGCTCAGTGGGTTAAGGCCTCTGCTTTCGGCTCAGGTCATGATCTCAGGGTCCTGGTATCGAGGCCCATATCGGGCTCTCTGCTCGGCAGGGAGCCTCCTTCCTCCTCTCTCTCTCTGCCTCTCTGCCTACTTGTGATCTCTCTCTCTCTGTCTCAAATAAAGAAATAAAAAAATCTTTAAAAAAAAAAAAAAAAAAGAAAATTACACTAGCAACATATAAGATTGTATAAAAGACATCTCTTTCAGTCCACATTTCTCAATAGAAAGGCTCTTGAAGGTTCCATATTTAAATACACTGTATAAACAAAATGAAAGCACCATCACATTTTTATATGTTCAGATTCTAAGTAGGTACTATTGAGATCTTGGTGAAATCCTGTAAAGAGAGAAAATGTTTACTATCACCAAAAAAACTTCCCCCAATCTAAAAATACATTCGTAAAATAGTTTCAATTTTTAAAATTATAACGATCCATATTTTCTCACTCTGATGGTATGTAAGCATGCACACATTGTACAAATCAATATAACACTTTTCTAGTCTATTAATAACTTTTGTGTCCTGAAATATCAGATAAATACTGAAACTGAGATATTTTCAGCATTCCTAAGATGAAGTGACTCTGATGACAGTTATAATAATTAGATGAATCCTTTAATCCTTATACCACTCATCGGAAAATAGCATCCCTTGTTTAAAAAGCAACAAACCCTTTGGATGCATAGTATCAGAAGGTATGGTATGAAAGGGGTCAGACTCTGAAATCTCAGCTCTTATAAATAAACTATGTATTGTATTTGTATCATGCATGACCTCAGTTCTGTTAGAGATTTGATAAATATGTTTTTATATTTCATTATATCAAAATGCTACAGCAAGCTGGAAGAGCTTGAATACGTGAACCCATCTTGTTTGTAGTTAGGTGAGGGTATATACTATTTGAATTTCTTTATTCCTCAGACCTTCCTATATGGATAATGATTAGGAAATTGGAAATGAGGTTGTAAATGGATCTTGGAATGTCTAATTAGACCAAAGTCCTTACCAGATAATAAGTTAAAATCCACAGCCTCTTTTGAGGTGTGTGTGAGTGGGATTACAGAGAGGATTCTAGTCTCCATATTATCACCTCATGATCATGATTCAAAAATCAAAAATGTCTGCATCAGTTACGGATGCATGGTCTAAGATGACTCAGACAATATCTCTTAGCCTTTTGATGTTAAGGTACAGAGAGAGTTGACACAATTCAGTCCTTCTAGATTCTTAACTTGTAATCTGACCACAAGACTCCATTAACATGTTTCTGTACAGATCTTTGCCACAACTTCTGCTCCCTACCTCTTCTTACTATTATGGCTTTATCCCATTTGCTTCATTTTTATCTCATTGGGAATTTCAGGAGGTAAGAGGCACAAGTCAAGATCCTAGCAAGGAACTGATAGCACAGTCAGAATGATGAGCTAAACATTTAGTAGGGGATCTTTCTGCAAAGACTTAAATAAGGTTAAATCGATCATCAAGGGAGATACTTACATACTGCTAAGGATACTTCTATAGTTCCAGAAGGTATAGTCAGAAAAGGTGTAATTAAAAAACTGGGAAAATTCTGATAATGAACCCTGCCCCATGGAGTGATATTACTGAAGGAAGGACCAAATAAGTCCTTGGAACTGCCTCCCATCCATATTCCCTTATTTTAAAAAAGAAATAAATACTTTGGTAAATGGCTGCACATCTTACTGTGGGAAACTTGAAGAAAGATGCATTGTGGCCTCATTGCAGGGTCCTTCTTCAAAGGATGTCCTATCCCCTCAATCAAAGATACCCAGTTCTATAAGCTGGCTTCAATTTGAGAATGTGATAAAACATATAATTCCTGTGTAGTCAACTGAGTCAACTTCTTCCAATAGACCTAGAATTTTTTTTCTGTTTATATATATTAAATAACACCTTAACGTACTACCAACTATTCCTTTCCTATGGACCTTATGACAAATTATACACTGTTATAGATTTCTAAGGGAGTTCGAAAGTTCAAGTATTCCCTTCATCCATGTTCATATTATGACAGTAACCAATCTCTCTCCTCTTAGTCACACAGACCCTCAGTGACCCCAGTGACCAAACCAATCAGAAGGCGTGAAAGTCTGCTTGGTGCAGAATAAAGAGACTTGTTTTTCGGGCCACATATTATTGAAAGATGGAATGTGAAATGCACACATTACTATCCAGCCCAGATAGTAAGACTTGTCTTTATAATTATAATTCCTATTGTAATTAAAATCTTTTTTTCAGTTATCCTTTTATATTTTTTTCACTATTATGCTTTGATTATGGTGAAAAAGGTAAAAATATATCATTTGTTTCATTTCCTATCCCAAGAGTTTTTCTATTCAGATAATAGCTCTAAAAAGATCTGTTTGACAGGAATGGACGTTACACCAAAATACTAATTTCATAGCTACATATTCCCCTCTGGAGGTGGTTTTGAATTGCATATGGTATAATTGATTTGGGTTATCTGGGACAATTTTTAATTTGAATGTGGAGGGGAAAAAAGTTATGTTTCTGTGCCTCTACACAAGTGTATATGCATGGCCATAGGGTGAACAGTAGTAGACACCTTTATTTTGATTGATTTTCAAAAATTTAAACTCCTACAAAATGGGGAATCCGGATCTACTGATAAAAACATGGAAAATCTGAAGCTGTGGGTAGTGTGGCTTCTACAATGTTGGGATGCTCAGTTGATAAAGTAAATAAAGCTACAATATAAATGAGAAAGAAACAACAACTGGGGAGAATATACTCCTTTTCTGCCCAAGTACCTGTTTCTAGTAATCACTGTGGCCAAAATACCCCCACATCCCCACTTGGGAGCAACCAGCATCCTGATTAAATCACCTGTTTGGCTAAGCTAGTTCAAAGTAGATATCATCTGTTTACATATGAACAGTAATAAACAATTTGTAGAAGGTAATTTAATCAACATCCCTAATTATAATTGTTCAATATTCTTTTTACACTTCCAGGGAACTAACAAATTTGTTATATCCCTTCTAATAGATCTCCATGAGGATAAGTAACAATTAATGAGGCTTTGCTTCTGATCATTGAATGAATGTTTTTAATCTTTGACCTGTTGCATTTTGTTAACTACTATTTCTAATTAAAATTAAAGATTATTTTTCAATTAATACTATATGGTCAAAATGTATTTACTGAAAAAGTTTGTTTCCTTTTTTAAATTTTTTAAAATGTATTTAAATTTAAAAAAAAAGGTCATCCATTTCTCTTCTCTGCGCCCCTCCTCTTGCAAGCACCCTAATCTGTTCTCTGTATCTATAAGCTTGTTTTTTTTTATTGTTGTTGTTGTTGTTTTAGATTCCACATATAAAGCAGATCATATGCTATTTGTCTTTCTCTGATGGATTTCACTTAAAATAATGCTCTCAATGTCCATACATGTTATGTATCCCAAATAGCAAGATTTTATTCTTTGTTATGACTGACTTATAATCTGTTATATATAACATGTCAATGAGAAATGTGAGAGTAAGTTTTTTAGAATGTAAGATTATCATTAGGAGATCTGTACAACAAGAGGAATTAAGCAACTCAGCTAGCTATCAGGGTTTTGACCTAAGGAATAAACATCTAGCACACATGCAGTCTGGAAGACTAATTTTGTACATTACAGAAGGCTTAGACACACAAGTAGACATCTAGTTGCACACAAATAGACATCTAGTTGCACACTATGAGCTGTAGAAAACACAAATAAGAAAAGAATAAGCTCATTTGTTAGACCAAGTTGCAAGAACAAAATTGAAAGACAAAATTGTGGTCCTTCCATCCCAAACTCCTCCTGTCTATAATTTAGCTCCCCCAGCCTCAAAGACTTACTGTCTAAAGACAGGATTAGTTGCACCATATAGTAGAAGCTGAGCATATAAGTCAATAGGGACTGTCTTAGGAATTAACAAAAGGATTATCAAGCAATATTTAATCCTCTATCATATTAAAGAGCATGAATTTGTAGTGAGTTAACTTTTAAAAAGATTTTTTATGCTGTTGCTTGTTTAGGGATTGATATCTGAATTGGCCAACTAAATGTATATTTAAAGGGCTAAGGAAAGGTTTTCTGGAAAAACGCAGCAGTGGTAGTAACAGTTTTAGCTATTTGTGATTATCACATTAAAATAGACAGGCAATTAGGTATCAAAAGCAAAACCCCACGGACAATATTTACAATAACCACCAACAGCTACAAGACCAGCATGTTGTTGTTGTTTGTAATGAAATAAGTAGAGGGAACTGATGGGATAGCTAATGAAAACAGCAAAACTATAAAATAGCTAACAGATAATCACAGGGAAGTCCAATAGCCCAAAGGAAAAGAGCAGCTGAAACCAGGGGGTGTTTTGCCTAATCTGGTAGTAGATGAGTTGAATGGATATGCAGTGAGAACAAGTGGGCTAGAATAATCTAGCTCCCATAAACTTTCAGGGCTCGTGTCTCCCATTCAGGAAAAATTTAAATGGTTGCCAATAGAATTAAAATTGAGTACTACATGGAAAATAGAGTCAAATTAAAGAGAATTTCAGATAAAAGTGGTAGAGGAAAATAGCCACAACACCTCAGAAGGCAATTCACTAAATTGTTCATCACACACACACGTACTCACTCGTGCACACACATAGACACAAAGATACATACATAAAGGGCACTCTGAAGTTAGAAAGGATATTATCTGGGCGCCTGGGTGGCTCAGTGGGTTAAAGCCTCCGCCTTCGGCTCAGGTCGGATCTCAGGGTCCTGGGATCGAGCCCTGCATCGGGTTCCCTGCTCAGCGGGGAGCCTGCTTCCTCCTCTCTCTCTGCCGGCCTCTCTGCTTGTGATCTCTCTCTCTCTCTGTCAAATAAATAAATCTTTAAAAAAAGACATTAATAAAATTATACAATATAAAAAATATAAATAATACCTACACAATGTAAAACAAAAGATGTGCAAAAATTTGGAAAGAATCAGAATTCAAAGAAAAACAATTATTTTAGAATTGAAGGCTAAACTAGACATATGTAAGTACAGCAGATAATGCATTATAAACAGCAAAGGTGTGAAGGAGGAAAGGTTTAAATATTCAAAAATAAAAAGAAGTAAAATTAATTATATAAAAGTGATAAGACAGAATAGACAAAATTTAGCGTAAATAAAGCAGGGTACTTGAAGATGGGGAAAAAAGCGAAAGGACAGAAAAAAAGTACTAAAACGAATTAAATAGAGCTTTCTAAAAAAAACCCCACTTAAACCTGCCTATTGAAAAAACAACATTTACATGACAATATTGACCAAGAACAGCCAACACTAACAGACATTCTAGTAAGATTATTGGATTCAGGATGAGGGAAAAAATATTTTGGGTGTTTAGGCAAAAAGACTCAGGCCAAACTGAAGAGGCTTCTCATAGCTAAAATTGCAACACTTTTAGATTTAATAAACAGAAGAATTGCAATATGTTTAAATTCATGAATTAAAAATAAATTAGGAAAATAAACTAATCAGTAACCTTTTGAGGAGGACAGAAAAACAATTCATTATCTCAAAAGCTGGATAATTCAAGAAAAGAATCCAGCTTTTATTCTACCATTCTTATATGAGTTACATTGTTCCAGAGTCAAATAGTAGATGAAGAACGCATATTATTATTAAATTCTTATAGGTAATAAATATAAACAAACTTGGAATTTGAATATCATAAGTTTTATTTCCTCCATAAATTAATAGATCTGGACTCTGAGCATCAGTAACTCAGCATGAGGAGAGAAATACAGATCTTACATGCCTCCTAACAGAAGAACACTCCAAAACCCCCAGTCTTGCCACACGGATGCAATCTGACAACTTGCAGGTTACACAGAGAACAGACGGTTACATTGGTCTGCAAAATGGCTAGAGAATATGCAAAATCATAAAAGTGGGAAACTCTATGCATCAAATGTTCCAAATTCTTCAGACAATATTTAAGGAAATAGCATGGACAGCTAAGGGGAAATTATTTAGTGGAAACCATACTATGGAAGTAAAAATAATAGTAATTGTAATAAATATAAATAAAATAATAAAATTTATTATTATTATTTTTCTTTGAAGGATTATGCAATATTTATGTATTTAAAATATTCCTATCAGGGGCACCTGGGTGGCTCAGTTGGTTAAGCGTCTGTCTTTGGCTCAGGTCATGACCCCAGGGTCCTGCCTACATTGGGGTCCCCTGTGAGCAGGGAGCCTGCTTCTCCCTCTCCCCGTGCCTCCCACTCATGCTTGCTCTCTTTCTCAAGTCCTCTCTCTTTCTCTCTCGGATAAATAAATAAATAGATAGATAAATAAATAAATAAAATCTTAAAATATTTCAAATATTAGTTGAATTTTCAAATATTAGTTCCATCCTTCCCAGTAATTTGTTTACTGAGAATAGAAAAAAAAGAGCACTCTCACATTTGAATAATTTAAAATAGATTAAGATTTTTGAAATCTGTGTAACAGGAGAATTTATTGGGCAGATATCTAAATGTGATTCCTTGATGAATATTTGAGATTCGAGATTTAAAAAAATGTTTGTCAGAATTGTACCCTGTTTGTCAGTTACTGCACTTTTCTTTTGATATTTACCAATAGGACTAGATGAATGAAATGTAAAACTCAATATGATAAAACAAGAGAATGATTTCAACACTTCTTTATTTTAAAAAAAAAAACATATTGATCATTTGTGGGGGAGACCTTAATATTCTAAGCTCATCTTAAAGCCTTATTGGTGGGTTAAAAGTATTTTGAGCTACTGAATCAAATTTCCTTGGTACAATATTATAGTAAGAATAGTAAATATTTCTTTTTCTGTGTCCTATACTAAATTGTAATTTAATATATGACATGGAGACATGGCAAGCTTATTGTGGGTTCAAACAACAACCTTGAAATTATTTGATAGATTAAAGAATAAGAAGTAAGAAAATAGTAAGAGGCTTCTAAGTTAATAACCATGAAGGAAAATGAAATTAAAAAGATTTCACTATTTTTTAAATTATAGGGGTAGTATTTCTATAATCACAAGTATCATTGAATATTAGCAAGTAACAGCTCATCCTTAGAGAGTGGTTGTGATAAGATAAAAAATCTTTTATATTGTTGTTATAAAACCTGAAACATTTTCTGAAATAAGCTAACAACACAATTGTCTTATGTAGCATCAGACCATAGCGCTGGCTTAATTAATTGTCTTAAAATTGAGTTTTGGAGGTAGAATTGAGATGACAATGTTGTTTTAAAGACTATGTTATTTGTACTCAAAACTAAACTTTCTGTTTTGCTATTGTATTTTCACCAATAAAATCTAGCTCTTCAAATTTATGAGGATTTTTCCTCTTATTAGTAAATAATATGTACATCTTTTGAGATGAATAAGCATGCATTATTTTCTCTATTTTTGAAATTTTCATAATGACTGAGGGTGTACACTATGTATGTCTTCTAAATAACTTCTTATTCACGTGTGTGTATGTACACACACACACACACACACACACACATGCCATGACTACAATTTAACGTTTTATTTTGACTCTCATTTTGTATAATTTAAGAATGAGTTCATAAAGATGATTCACCTAAACACATAGGAATTCACTGGGATATCTGAGTTGCTAAGAAGGAATTAGAATTATTCTTTTTGTATGTATGTAATTTCCCAAGAGAGTGGGAAGTGAGTTGAATAGCTTTCCATGACTTAAGAATTCTCTAGAGTGGTTGAAGAAAGAGTATAACTTTAAAGAATAGAAGAAATATTTCTCATCCTGTAAAATTACAAAAGAAAGAAAAATTACTGCCTACAGTGCTGATTTTCTCATACTGGCTCTGGATCAAACAACCACAGGAACAAGAAAATTGGGTAGTTTTTACAATTTAATAGACCCAATTCATCAATTAAACACCTTGACAAAAGAATAGTTGCAGATTTTTTTTAAACTCAAAGTCATAGGCAGTGATTCTCTGCCCTTCAGAAAATTTGAGATCTCAAAAACAATATCTGTCTACTTTTAGGAAATACTGCTATGCATCTGAGTTAAACTGCAGAACGAAAATATTCCAAAAGCAGTTTGTCATACTAATACAGATACATTTTGTGAAGTTTTTGAGAAACAACTCAAACTACAAATGATATAGGAGATGAACTATTACCTTTCTCAAATAATTTATTCATATTTTGCAAGCCTACTTAAAAATATAAATCAATGATATCTTTGTCCTTTGTGATTATTTTCTTCTTGATAACTTCCTTAAGTAATTGAACAAATCTGCTACATATTTGCTTTTTCATCTGTCTTTTCTTTTCAGTTCTCCTTTAGATGTTCCTGGTCCAATCACACATTGTGCCTAAACTGCTGATGATTTCACTGTGACCTCAAAATCTATATTTTCTCATTTCTAATCCATGCGATCTATTTCACCAAAATCGTCAGCTCTAAAGAGTTTGGGTATAAAATCCCCATTTACAGGTTTATAACTCTTACCTAGGCATAATTACTCACAGTACCTTGTTTCATTCTCAAAGTACCGTGATTCTCAGTTTTGCTGATAAATTATGTAGTGGTTCTAATTCATAAGCAAAGATGTTGCTCCCAAACCAGACTCCTCAAATTCTGCCACATCTTTTTCCAAGTACAGAATCATACAATGATATTCAAAACTAGAATTTTGGTTTTTTTGTTTGTGTTTGTACATTCCATTGTTCTGTGAAAAAATACCCAGATCACGTGGACTTTATACTATTTTCCATTCTCTGGTATTTGTTGTAGGGTATTCAACAAAACTAGATTTCCTTTCTCCTTTTTTTTTTTTTTTTTTTTTTTTTTTT
>LNAC01000390.1:335973-466985 GCA_002007465.1 Ailurus styani | reverse complement strand
ATTTATTTCACAGAGGGAGATAGATCACAAGGAGGCAGAGAGGCAGGCAGAGAGAGAAGGGGAAGCAGGCTCCCTGCTGAGCAGAGAGCCCGATGCGGGCCTCGATCCCAGGACCCTGAGATCATGACCTGAGCCGAAAGCAGAGGCATTAACCCACTGAGCCACCCAGGCGCCCCCTTTCTCCATTTTTAAATGACTTTTTTTTCACTAAACAGTCATTAAAAATTTCCTCATTTATAGCCCTTGATCTTCTAGAGTAAGTATCCAATAGTGTGGCTAAGAACTCATCTGATCCTATCACTTTTCACCTTAATAGTGGTTTCAAATCAGCCTGTGCTACTATGATACTTACATTTTTCTTTCAGATTCCTTTTAGAGTAGGTACATTTTTATCTTAAATTTTATATAAAAGAAGTTTCTTTTTAAATATAAAAACTGGAGAGGATAATAAACAAAAATAACCATATTCCTGTCATCCAGAATTAATTATTCGACAATAGTTATGTATCCTTCAAAAAACTTTAAATGGATAAAGTGAGATATTATAGATACATTTGAAGTGATCTTTGACCATTATTTCTAATTATTTCCATTTCATCCTCTCCTCAAAATATCTATCTTCTCTTCAAAAAATAGCTAAAACTTTTAGTATGTCCTCCCAATATTTTTAATATTTCATACTTGTATCTATGCAGAATATGCAATATTATGTAACTGTTTTTATGATGGTTTTCAAAATACAGTTGAGGAAATGTGCCCTTTTTTACTCACAATTTAATTTTTGAGCTGTAACTTTAGTATTGGGCTGGAACTGGCTAGGATTGACTTAAAAAAGCTCATTACTGCCTTTTCACATCAGTAGCTTGAAATCAACCATAGTGGGAGTATTTATGACATGCAAATTATCAAACAATACAAACTGGGACTTTTTATGAGATAGATTATAAACTGACTATTTTTCTATAGTCAGTTTTTCTGACTATTTCTTTTTTTTCTTTTTTTTTTTTTAATTTTATTTTTATTCTTTGCCCAAGGGGTACAGGTCTATGAATCATCAGGCTTACATCTTTCACAGCACCCACCAAAGCACAAACCCTCCCCAATTCTTTTCCACCCCGATTTCCACTTAACTGTTATAATTTAAAATCTTTTATAAATATACCAAAATTAAATCTGTTATTGCCTTATTAATGGAATTTCATGGTCTTCCCTTTCTTTCCCCTCCTTTTCTCCCTCCCTCCCTCTCTCTCTCTCTCTCTCTCTCTTTCTAATTTGCTAGTATATGCACTGTACACCATGAACATATCCCCTGGCACCATGTAAGGCAAGTGGAATTGCTGAGTTCTAGAGTGTGCTTCCTTGGGTTTCAAGATGACTGTAGCTAAGGCAGTGTCAATACACTAGCTCTCATTTCTTAGGTCCTTGACAAAACATGACACTTTTATGCTTAACTGTACTCTGCTAGTCTCATGGATAAAACATTGTATTTTTTTTGTTTCATTTTTATTTCCCTGATAATAATAAGGTTGATCTCCTCTTCATTTACTTATTTTAAATTTGTTTTTGCTCTGTTGCATGTAAGAAGAAAATAACTTTCATAGTGTCAAAATAGTTTCATTTTCATTAAGCATATACAAATTAACTCTTACCCTCCGAGTCTGAATTGCTTGAAATCAAGGAATGTTTTTAGTATGGTTTTGTTAAGCACGCTTTTAGTTCTGTTTGTTTTTCATTAGGGGATAATGTTAGATCATGAAAGTGCTATTCTTCACTACTTACAGAATACCATCACGATTATTTATTCCTTCACGGTTCACTTATTCATTCAATGAATATTTAATGAGCACTTTCTATGCCAGGCACTATTTTAGATGCTGGGGATCTGACCAAGAACAACAATAACACATTTTTAAAAAAGGAAATTTCTGAATGGAGTTTCCAATCTTGTGACAGAAGTCAATCTGTAAGTAAGATGTGTAAGGTGTATCTTAAGTAGTGATGAGAACTTTAAGAGAAACATAAAACAGGAACGAAGGTGTTGGGTAGGGCTGCAATTTGAGTGGCCAGGGATTATGTCACAACAAGACAATTGAGTAAAGCCCAGAAGGATGAGAGGAAGCAAGTTATCTGCATGGGGTAGCACCTGTCAGTAAGAATGATCAGCAAGTTCAAAGGCACTGTGCACAAAATCTGCTTTTAGAATTTTCAGCAGTGATAGTACAATAATTCTTTTGAGACGAAAAGTTAAAAATGTGTCCTAAAAAACAAGTGCAATTCTCCTGAGAGATCAAAAAAACCTCTCGATGAGAGGTAGATACAGTTATTCATCATTACTATGGACATATTTGGGAAAAATAGAAATTCCTGTATGCCATGCCCATACGCCCGCTTTACGTTGTTATAGCAACAGACTACTCCTCTAGGTGGAGGTAGCTGTTGTAGTAAAACTAGTCTCAAATTAAAACGTCATTTTATCCATTATGTTTAAGTTCAAGTGGTGTATAAACAATTATTCTTAATGACCGAGCCACCCTGACACCCATAAACAATTATTCTTTATGAAAATTACCCTGTGCCTTTCAGCTATGCCAGTCAAACTTCTGATAGGTCACCATCAAAAGGAACATTTGTATATAGAGGGAAAAACATACACAAGAGACTGAGCTCTTTAAAATCGTGTTATAAAAAAGGAAGAGGAATACTCCTCTCCCTTACCGCTATGTATCTAAATGTTCCTCTCATTTCTGATTACTTATCTTTCATCTAAAAATTTTGGCTTTGTCCTTCCTGTTTCCCTGAGAATTGTCGGAAGGATAAGGACATCAAGGAAATAAAACTTCTCTGTCTAATCTAGGTACTTAGGAGACTCAGTCTCCCATCATCTTTGCTTCTAACTCTGCTGTGGGTGTGTACTTTTATTTAGTGAAGCCCTAAGTGCATCAGTCATTGGGAGTATGTTTGAAAAATGTGATTAGGACTAGAGTTGTTTGGGCAGTTGGTTTTTTTCTTTCTACTTCCTTTTTTTCAGATGTATGATTCCATTTCTACCAAGAAAATATGATTAAGATACTCCTATTGGTTGCTTGGAGCTATTTAACTCCCTACTGGCCTTCATCTCTGCATCACCTCTGGCTGAACAAAATAACCACTAACAGCTAACATCCAGAGTTTTCAGCTGCCTGGTGTCACACTTTCCAACACACTGCCTTGACCCTAAATACACTATTCCTCCCTACCCTGAAACACAGTCTGTTAGACACCTCTAATTTTCAAAACATGGTCCTATTTTGGCCTTCCTTAGGTCAGATATAAGATATTACACCTTCTTCTAATAAATTTTAAGGCATTTATACACTTATTTTTTTGAAGATTTTATTTATTTATTTAACAGAGAGAGAGATCACAAGTAGGCAGAGAGGCAGGCAGAGAGAGGAGGGGGGAAGCAGACTCCCTGCTGAACAGAGAGCCCGACGCAGGACTCAATCCCAGGACCCCGAGATCATGACCTGAGCCGAAGGCAGAGGATTAACCTACTGAGCCACCCAGGGGCCCACTAATATTTCTCTTTTAAAACAGAATATTTTTCGTATATATTATTAATTCACTTTTTCCACATGATACCAATGGTTATAAAATATTAATTCTAGCTTTTTTATGTGTGTACACACACACCCATATTTGAGGGGTTTGTATTGATTCAATTGTAAGTAATGTATAATGTTTTCTTTCAAAATCGTTTAGAATAATGAAATACATTATGGTAAAATATAATCCAAATAATTGTATGATGTCTTTTCAGTTTACTTTAAAATAGGTGAGGATTAATGAGAGTCATTTCTTCCATGCTCTATCAGTAGCATGATAAAACTAACTGTGTGACTGCTTTCTTTTAGAGGAAACGAGGTGAATATCAAGGATTAAACCATTGAAAGTAGGCCACTGTTATTTATAGGTTACTATGCAAATCACAATTGAGCTTTAGATGTTATAGAACAATATATTAGTAAAACGAGTCCCTTCCTTACTCTATATGAAAGTTCTAACCCGATTTACTTTCATTGACTACAAAAATTCATAGAAATGTCTAAGTTCAACACAAAATTAAAGTTCAGAGTGCTAAGTGCTGCTGTTTGCATGCCCACGACCCACTGCCCTCATTTTATACTAATATAGCCAGGGATTTGTTTATGGCTGTAATTTTTACATCTAAAAATACTCATCTATCTATTCTCCGACATCTGTAGATGACTCTATGATACAGTGTAGAAAGTCAGTCCACACAGAATACCCTTGGAAGATTCTTGCCTTTGGAAAGCAAAGACTTCATAGGGGAAGGACTTTTAGCCTTTGGCCCACCTTCCCCTACCTTCTTTTCCCAAGTAGATCTTAGATCTGTTACAATGTTTTATTGTATGATTATGTTGGTTATGTTGTTAAAATTTTAATTTACATGTGTCACAAGAACTTGGGTGATGTTTATGAGGTTGAGATGATAAAATGTAAATAAGTGGATTTCATATTTCAAAAACAGAAATAGTAAATCATCAATAATAAAATACATGCTTAACAATATTTCTAGTGATGATAAATGGTAAATATTTATGGAACAAAACAGACGTAGCAAATACTATTTATTATATTATTTGTAACAAAATTTATAAATATGTGTTTAATGACTATGATAGTCCTTCATGCAATCACACTTTTACATAGTAAATATGGAGCTGTACTCTGTAAACTAGTGTCCCACTTGGTCTGAAGAGGAACTTTAGTGAGAGAAATATACTAGGTATATTTGTGGTTCAGCATGAAACCTCCGAAATTCTGATACTCATCAGTTTTCCCAATGCTAGACCATACAAGGTAGAAATTTAACTCATTTGCACATGTATCATTTTTGTCATTTATACTCTGTGTTTAACAATACTTTTTATTGAGGTGTAACTCACATAATAGTTTCTGGTGTACAACATAATGATTTGATGCTTGTATATATTGAAGAATTATCACCGCAATAATTTTAGGTAACATTCATCACCACACATAGTTACATATTTTTTTTCTTATAATGAAAACTTTTGAGATCTACTTTCTTAGCAAATTCCAAATATATAACACAGTATTATTACCTATAGTCACTATGCTGTACATTTTATCCCAGGACTTATTTTATAACTGGAAGTTTGCATCTTTTGATATCCTTCACTCATATTGCCTACCTTCCTACCACTCACCTCTAGTAACCACCAATCTGTTCTATCTGAATTCCATTTTTCTTGGTTTGTTTGTTTGATTTCATTTGTTTGTTTAGATTCCACATATAAATGAGGTCATGTGATATTTATCTTCCCGTGTCTCATTTATTTCACTTAGTGTGATGCCCTCAAGGTCCGTCCACCCATGTAGTTGTAAATGGCAGGATTCCCTTCCTTTCATGATGAATAATGTTCCACTATGTGTATATGTGTGTGTATATCACATTTTCATTATTAATTTATCCATTGATGAACACTTAGTCTATTTCCATGTCTTGGTTATTATAAATAATGCTGCTATAAAAATGGAAATGCATATTATCATTTTGAGTTAGTGTTTTCATTTCCTTGGGATAAATACCCAGAAGTGGAACTGCTGGATCATATGGTAGTTCTAGCTTTAATTTTGTGAAGAAACTTTGTACTGCAACAATTTACATTTCCACCAACAGTGCACAAGGGTTTTCCTTAATCTACATCCTTGCCAAAAACTTACCTTCTGTCATTTTCATAATAGCTATTCTAGGGATGAAGGGATATCTCTTTGTGATTTTGATTTGCACTTCCCTGAGTGGACTTTGTATTATATAAAATCCAAGTCTAGTATCAATCTGTTATAAAAATACTTATTTAAATCTATTACGTGAATTTTCTGGGGTTCTATAATAGTATAATAATATACACTGATGGATTCAGTAACCATGTTTTGAAAGTTCATTCAATTATCAGCCAATGCACAATGAATAAAATTCCACATAGATTGATTTTTGTGCTAAAGTTTAAAAGTTAGTGAAACATCATTAGTTTATTCATGAAGACAATTAGTTGTAGATTGATTAAAATGTAAATAGCTGAATCTAATTATTCAGTTTAACATGAGATAGTAAGATTAGGCTTTTTTTAAATTAGATTTTAAGTTCTACAGGAGAAAAATACTTACTTGAATAAATATATTCAATATTAATAATTTAATTTTATCATCCAGGTACTTATATGAATAACACAGCCACTATAATTCAATATATATTATTAATATAATTAAATAAATTAAATATAATGTGAATGGAGTGCATATGAAATCATATATTTCATAATACTTATTTTACTTTAGTTTTAAAAATAAACAACATGAATTATATTAGTCAATAGGCCCGCTTTGAATGTATGCAGTAGTAATACTGCTGTGGTTCTGGATATGAAAGATAGCCCTTCTTTGATAGCAAATAATCTGGTTTACGAGATTAAAAACATGCACTACCCATAATGAAAAAGCAATATAAATCAGTATATAATTTTGTATGCAGTAGACTGTTGATTGACTGCATATTATGCATTAGATACATTTCTGGGTTTTGAGGTAACATCAAATAAAGGTCAGAGTCAGCCATCAAGAAGCTCAGAGACTAAAAAGAGGAAGATAGCAGTCAAGCGGATTCATAATGCTCAGTCACAGAAAATTGGTGGAGGTGAGTACTGGCTGCAAAGGGAACATAGGAGGAAGCCCTGTAACTAGACGACTTTGAAGGGGGGGAAGGTTACAGAAGATTCCGCTGGGTAAGCATTAATCAGACCAATATTTAAGCCAAAGAGGATTTCAAGAACATGCAAAAAACTGGAGTTAAGTACATGTTTAATTTCTACAGATCCTAAATACATGAATACATGGTGCTCATTCAATCATACTTTCTAGACCTGGTTCTGACATCACTTAGTTACATGCGTTTGGGAAAGACATTTGAACATTTTGAGACTGAATTTACTTATCTATATTAAAAAAGTGATCAGATTAAGTTATTGCTTTACTCCCTTCCAGGCTTTTAGTTGTTCACTTTTCTATTAGCAGGAAGAAAGAAAATAGATATTACCACTCATGAAATTAATTTTAGCTTTATTTTCACCTTAGATAACCTGAAATAACCATAATGAAAGTTTTCTCCTCTAGCTAGTCCTTAAGCAGTTCTGCATTTACCTCTTAAGCTCCAAACAAAAAGCCGTCTCTTTGTGATACCTTCCTTCATCCCAAAGGCAGATATAATGATCCTATCCTTGAGTCTGTGTAGGTTTAGTTCACACTCCCCGTAAGACATTTCTTAAATTCTCCCTGGTATGATAGTTATTTTTGTACAAATCTTCCCACCCCCACTCCCGCCATGGGGGATTGGGCACTCCTCCTGAGTAAATGACTAAGGGCCTGATTCATCTTTACATCTTGTTGAACAAAATACCCCTAAATAAGTGTTTGTAGAAGAATAAATTGCTAACCACTTACACTCACTTCTTAATAACATATTTATATTTAATCTTTCAAGAACAAATAAATTATGAGGCATATCTGTTGATAAAATATAACTAAAATAGCAAAGACAACACTTGTTCAATTAATGATTTAATAAGATTGGCTAGCGCCATTTTGAGAAATGTTTTTATTATAGATTTTTAAAATGATCAAAATGGCAGGCTGAAAACAGGTTCAAGTAATAGTGTAATTAGCTAACTTGCATTAGATAGAACACGTACTCAATATCATTTCTCCAGTACTTCTTTAGATTAATTTTTCTTGTATTGATGCATGTTCATAATTCAAGTCAGTTGTTTTATTACTGCCTTGTTTCCAATAAAACTCTAGAGGTTGCATGAATATAGATTGAGTGAATATAATTTTAAACCATTATGTATAGTCATATTAAAAAACAGGGGATACGAGGAAAATGTTGATAATTGTACTCCACCCATTACGAAATTTAAATTGATTTGACTTCAATGTGAGGGCTAAAAGCATATTCAGTGTATTAAAAAGCACAAATCTATAGTCTATTGTTCAGCACACTGTTATTACTACTAGTACATCATTTTCCCTTCAGACTTTCACTGCAGAAAGTTCTAAGAAAATGATTGCAATCAATCTTTTAATAACTTGAGTGTAGTTCTAAAATCTAATATCCATAGCCAAAGGAAAGATATTTAATCTTTCTTTGCCTCAGTTTCCTTACATAAAAAGATAACAATTTTAACTGCATCACTAATTCAAAACCTTCTTCTTTCTTTCTTTTTTTCCTCCCAGAGTTACACCCTAACCTTTACATCCAGCAGCGCCTATTGGTAGAGAAGAAAAGAGAGCTGAATGGATAGTAATTTACTACCCTTCTAACCTTGTCCATTTCAAACCAAGAAGCTCTCCATATTTTTATTTCCTTGTAAGTCGAGATAAGATTTATTGAGCACTAGTTTCTGTGGTAAGAAAAAAAAGAAACAAAAAGAGGAGAGGAGAATGGTAATCTAAATCACTGAAAAAGGATCATATCTCAGATTTAAAATATTATTACCCAATTAAAAACAAATTAGCAATTGGAGTTTTGTTGATATTTTCTAAACGAATGATCAAATTAGTAAGTTACTCATTTTTATATACAATTAAGGGTTCTTTACATCATAAAAGTATATTTTATATTTCAGTACTTTGATTTTTCAGTAATAAAAATATATTTTATATTTCATTAAAAAAAAGAGTAAACAAAAATACATTGTCTTTGTTTTATGTATTTTATATATTGCCCTGGGATGGTAACTACCAGAATTAACCTGCCAATGAAACTGGGTAACACTTCACGTTAATAATTTTGATCCCATCAGCTTTATCCATTTTTTTTTTGTTTATTTGGTTTTTGGGGGGTTTTATTTGCACAGAACAGGGAACTTCTACAATGTTTTCCAATATTTAACTGTGATTCTTAAAATGTAATTTTATGCATGTAGCCTCTTTCCTCCACTCAATTTTCCAAAAAGAAACACGTAGATAAACACACAGGTTAACACTTTTCTTCTTCTGTGTGTGGTTTTGTTGTTGTTGTTTTTTGGGTTTTTTTTGTTGTTGTTGTTTTTGTTTTTGATCCTTTGAAGATGTCAGGCAGAAACTGGAGGAAAGTAGTGTTCTGGAGAGCAAACACAGAAAATTGTGAGCATTTCATCACTCTCCTCTTTCCTCATTTTGATCTTCTTAATGCAGGAATTTCTTGGATCCCTGATGTTTGAAAACAGTTGAAGAATGCTTACAGGTTGCCAATGTGACAGCACGGTATCTGGCTGCTTTAAGGGAAGCAAATTAGAGGATATCCAAGCTAAAATATGAACTGGGTCTTAGGAGAATATCTGACTTTCTGTTCTGATGATTCGACTTGTTTGATAGGTAGAGAAGGGTGGAGAAGACCTGTCCGCCTTTAACAGGTGGAACCATACCTGCCACACTTTGAACGTCCTAAGTATATACTTGCATCTTGAATCTGAAGACAACCATATCCTGATAGCTTCTAAGTTTACCTTCTTTCCTTTTTAATACATTATTAAACTGTCAGATTTCAAATGATTTTTTACAGTTGCAACATAGTCCAGTATTTATTCACAGTTGTTAATTACTCCAATACAAACACTAGTATGCCTGAAATGTTCATTTTACCTATTGTCTCTTGTTAGGCATGCTAATAATTCCTTTATTACAACACATGTCCCTAAACGACTAGTGATGTTTTATGAATTTTATGTATCAATTCCTCACATGAACTCCTCCTATGAATTGGTTTTATAAAGATATTAGTATTTAAGACATTAAATCTTAAGTAACCTTAATGTAAGGGTCTATTGTTAATAATATTATTTCTTTGTTATACATGGTATTAACACTTCCAGCATATGCAGTTTTTCTACGTGCCTGAACATGGTACTTCGGGAGAATTTCTCTAATTCTTAGAGTAATTCATTGATCTTTCTCCCTACCTCAACACATTATGTAGTCATGGTCAATAGACTTAAATAGAAGCCAAGAGGTAATCTGAGACAATGAAACACTAACCATCTCGCCTTCAAAGATGACAGTGATTGTTTAAGATCCTAGGTGTCAATGGGACTTGGAAGTTAAAATAACCTAACAACAATAACAACAAAAAAAACCCCACCCCCAAAACAAACAAAATATCTGTTCTAGTCCAAAATATATTGTGTGCATGTCTCTGGACTTTTCAGAGGTACTACAGTAACCATCTTAGTCCAAGTGTTATTTTTCCTTCTAACTTTTCTGCCATTGCTATATAAAGTTATTTAACAAAATCTCTTCTGGTTTACCTATAGAAAAAAGAGGTTATTCTCTATTAAGTATAAAATTCCTAAAGATAATTCCAAATCCATAAAATTTCTGAGTGGTAGATTCAAGTTATTGAGTATTTGAATGATGTGGATATATATGCTTATCTTTATAAACAAACATATACATAAATATGTATGTGCATATATTAATATATATTAATATATATGTTAGATACATATTATCTATTATTTCATTATCTGAATCAGTATTATTGTTATTACTATTATTACTTTAGCAGAATGAATAAAAAGTTGATTTATACAAATAAAGCATTTTTTTTAAAGATTTAATTTATTTATTTGACAGAGAGAGATTACAAGTAGGCAGAGAGAGAGGAGGAAGCAGGCTCCCCACTGAGCAGAGAGCCCGATGCGGGCCTCGATCCCAGGACTCTGAGATCATGACCTGAGCCGAAGGCAGAGGCTTTAACCCACTGAGCCACCCAGGTGCCCTATACAAGTAAAGCATTTACATTTTAAAATTATTTTTAAATTCTTATGGAAGGCTAAGAAGGCAAACAACCTTCTTAATGGTGCTCTTCTACAGTGCATTTTGCAATTTGTCTTTGAGATCCCTTCTATTTCCAAATAATATCTGTGGACCTCAAGAGAATCCACTATGGCATACTTAGATCTAAATTTACCTACTTACTGTCATCTCCTCCCCAGACACTCATGTTGTATGTTTTATCATAATCTTGCTTTCTATTGGTGAATCTTAGAAGTTTAGCTATAACTCTCTGGGTCTCGTCCCATCTACTTTACACATTATACCCTTATTAATTAATACTTAAGATTAAGAAGTTGAAGGTCTCTACTTCTTCACTCTTTTTTGTCCATCTTCTTCTGGATTTGAATGGGACAGAATTTCTTTTATGTATTATCTTTTGTTTTAATCCAATCTCTTATCTAGGACTTAACAGTTAACAGAGGAATTGCCTCAAAATAGAGGGAAATCTATGATTTGTGTTTCTCGAACTTATTCTAAGGCCATCAAATTTCATTTCTGCAATATCCTTGGTGATGCAGATAAGTATATTAGAGACCAGGTGCTGAATAAAACTTAACTTGGGGGTGGGAGAGCAAATAAATGAATACATTAATTTTTTATTTCCCTACTTACATCAACATTAAGCTTTCTTTGGATTTGTGCAATTGCTTTGTGAGAGGATGGCATCTCTGGAAATGGGTAACAACATTGAAGCATTTCCCGAATTTGTTGAAATCCAAACCTGAGGAGCAGTGTATTGGAACATTTAGTGAAATTTTTTTTTTCAGCTTTAAATATACAGTGATAGAAAATGTGTTTCTTATGATAATAAGTAATATATAGTGGAATATAGATCCCACTTGGAAACCTAACCAATGCTAATAAACTTAGTGACAATGTTTACTTTCTGCAAGTTTAGATTACAAAACAGAGGAAGATGTTTTTTCAACACCTATATCTGCATTTCAGTAACATAATTTCTCATATTGACCCTAAAATATTGTCTCTTTATGTGCTATGGGTTTTTTTCCCTCTGTTTTATTAGAAAACCATTTAGTCTTCATGATCCTTACCAGGATTATATTTTGTAAATCAATATATCAAATTTTATATTTCCCAAGTATAAAATGTTGAATGGTAAACTGATCATAATATCATGTGTTTTCAATGTAAATGTTAAATTCATATATAGTTTATGTACAATTTTGATATAAATGGGATATTTATTATGAATCATGTTAAGGTCAATATTGTATTATGCGATTTTATTTTTTTATTTTATTTTTTTTTAAGATTTTATTTATTTATTTGACACAGAGAGAGAGATTACAAGTAGGCAGAAAGGCAGGCAGAGAGAGGAGGAAGCAGGCTCCCTGCTGAGCAGAGAGCCCTATGCAGGCCTGGATCCCAGGACCCTGAGATCATGACCTGAGCCGAAGGCAGAGGCTTTAACCCACTGAGCCACCCAGGCGCCCGTATTATGCAATTTTAAATTATACTCCAGTAATGTGGTCTACTGGAACTATTGGAATAGTATAGCTAGTCAGAGACTATTTTTTTTTAAAGATTTTATTTATTTATTTGACAGAGAGAGAGATTACAAGTAGGCAGAGAGGCAAACAGACAGAGAGAAGAAGAAGGAGGCTCCCTGCTGAGCAGAGAGCCCGATGTGGGGGCTTGATCCCAGGACCCTGAGATCATGACCTGAGCCGAAGGCAGAGGCTTTAACCCACTGAGCTACCCAGGCGCCCCAGAGACTATTTCTTGGTATGAGAAAGATCCTCTATTTTAAATCACTTTGGAATGGGAAACAAAAAAAGCAATTCAAAGTGTATTTTCTTCTAAGACTTCTACCTCATGTTTGCATAAGAGGGAAGTGTATTTTCTATTAATAACAGGATCATTGAACAGCAGTGCCTAAAGATAACAGCCAGCACTTCACTGCCTCCATTTTAGTAATCCTGGACAGATGGATACCAACAAACAAGCAAGTGGAGCTAGCTAATTAATAAGCATATTGTTTTGAACATCAGACTGTATGTTTAATAAAGCCCATCATTCATTTATTCATCTAATAAATATTTACCCCCTAATGTTGGTCAGGCAATATGCTAGGTACTAAAAATGAATAAAGATAGGGGTAATGCAGCATGATGGGAAGACAGATACATATGAAATAATCACACAAATAAAGGCCAAATAGATATCTGAATACTGTTACAGATGACAGTAATAAGGTGTCATGAGATTTTAATAAATGACTGAAGTGCTATTATATGACGTACTTAGCCAAAGTATCAGAAAGAACCCTGCAAAATCAGATAGCATAATGTATTTCATTCCTTAAATATGGTTAATAACTATGTTTAGTTGCCTTTAGTTTGTTGAGTATTTCACCAAGCCAAGTACACTTGAGGAATAAAGATAATTCAAAATACACCTAATGCATCAAGTATCACAATGGAGATAAAGCTTCTCCACTGTTGGAGTTCAGACAGGGGACACACATCCTTGCAAACTGATTGTCATGTTGGTAGAAATCTATTTTCATGAAAACAACTTTGATCTCCAAACAAAGCTGTCATTATCTCAGGATGATAATGATTCTAAATGCAATGCCATTCAAATTTGTCTTCAGGCTAAATCTTTAAAGGTATATACAGAACTGCCAGAAGGCAGAGAAGTGTGACAAACAGAAAGGATTCCATGGATAACTAGGAAACACCGGAGACCAAATGGCATTTTATGACCCAGGGCCATACAAATCCAGGGGAGGAAATGACACTGTGATTTTTTAGTTATTAATGCAATTTTCCACTATAATATTAATATAGGGATCTATTACAATTTTTAAAATTTAAATTGTTTATAAACCATCTTAGTGGTTCCTAATCCCTTCTCCAAACTTGCATTTCCTCCTGAATTTCCCAGCAAATTGAGGTGTCCCATTATTAATTACAACAATTCAATACTTGGGTTTCATATTTTACTTTTCCTTCTTTTTGCTAGTTGAATATTGACTAATTCACTGATTAAGAGTCTACCTCCTTATATTCCTTTAAATACGATACTATTTGGGGGCACCTGGGTGGCTCAGTCAGTTAAGCATCTGCCTTGGCTCAGGTCATGATCTTGGGGTCCTGGGTTGGAGCCCCTCTATGAGCTCCCTCTATGAGCTCACTGGGCTCCCTTTTCAGAGGGAAGTCTGCTCCTCCCGTTTCCTCTTCTCCCACCCCACGCACATGCTCTCTGTCTTTCTCAAATAAAGTAAAATAAAATCTTCAAAAATAAATAAATACATACATACCTACATACATATTGTGCTATTTTTAAATATTTTATTTCACTTCTGGAATTTTCACCAAACTCAGTACTTCCCCAACTATTTGTGGTGAAGGATTAGTCACCCTCTCCCCGATTCAATGTGGAAAAATAATTTGGTAAAATGTAATAAATATAAACACTAGAAAAATAGAATACAAATTACAAAGACATAAAATGCAAACTCTATTTTTATTAGATGCAAGAGAGGAAATCATATTATAGTAAATATATTCAAATATGAAAAGAAAGTCTAAACATTTTATAAATTGTTCATGGAAACTATGCATACAAGTTATTAATATAGATAATTGCTTTTACAGTTGATATATCTTGGCTCATTCTGTGATAAATGAATTATTAAACACCTACATGCACACATTGAGCAAGCCCATCTATCACATTAAAACTCAAAATATTGATATACACTCAATGTATTGATATACATTGTGTTTGTCCAATGCGTGCATATAATTTGACAAGTGTAACTCAAAAGTATATAAAATCTTGCTCACTGACTTATCTGTTAGGTTGAAGATTACATCGCTCCTAGAAAAAAGCATTTCTATACCCTAGCTATGTCTCGTTTTAGTAACACATATTAAAATAATCAGTCTCACAGAAACATATTAATGGGTAATGAAAGTGATTTTAAAACACCTTCAGCAAGCTTGTGCTATTCATTTTTAACTGATGCAAAATGAGGCAAGTGTTGCCATGTTTTCAAAATTCATCTTCAATCTTCCATCCAGTTTCAATAATGTTTCTGTTATGGGTATGAGAGTCTTTGTCACATGAATGAAGGTCTTGGTCTTTTGATTCCTCACAGGAAAATCTACATGGGGATCCGCACTAAAATGAAGACAGCCAGAGGGAAAGTAGCAAGCACAAAGCAGTTTATTAAAGCAAAAGTACACTCTCAGCCAGCCCTACGTTGTTTTCTGGTTGGATATTGTTGGGTCTCTCTGGGCTGGGAGGAGCTGTGCCATGGTCTCTAAAGGAGGCTGCTTCCAGTCATTTGGGAATCTCCTCCCACAGGTTGGGAGGGGGCGTTTTATGACCTTACAAGGTTTGCACCTGAATCGTCAAGGCAGCGTTCCTCCATTTTAGGGAGGGGGTGTGTGTGGGGGGGACCGGTCCTGTACCTACAATGCAAACAATTTATAATGAGTGTAGGTGTTACCCTGGAGCAGAGGTAGAACTGCACCTGTGCGGAGGTAGTTCTGTACCTGTGGCTCTAGATCAGTCAATCCCAAGGTCTTGGAAGTCACAAGGTCAGGATGTTGTTCCATAAGCTTTTAATGTGTAGCTTATCACCATCCCCACCTCCAGCTCTTTCTGTCATTCCCCTGCAAGGACTTAAGATTCTGCCTCTGGGGCATTACTTCCATTGCTCCTGTCTCGCTTCCACCTAACATTTCCATCCAGTTTCAGTAATGCTTCTTAGATGACCATAATTAAGTTTAAAGTATCTTTCCATGAAAGAAATGAATACTTCTGAGTTACAGTTATCAAACTGACCTTAACTATTACAAATTAAAGTGTGACCCTACTACTGGTATCTAGCAAGAATATCTTGCCACATGCAACCGTCAAATTGCCATAGAAGTTTCCAAATGCTTACTCCCAATTTCTGTGCGTATGCCCTTGCAATGACAACCTGTTTGTGGACCAGCAATAATTTATGAATCAGACTTTGAATAGCATTGACCTAGAATACAACCTCAGTTTTGTTTTTTGCTTTCTTCACTGTACTGCTTTGCATGATCAAGTGATTATAAAACTGTAGTTAGTTTCCATTTCACTCCCCAACTTCAAATCCTTCAGTGGTTCTGTAGAAGATGGCATCTCGGGCACATAGATACAAAACTGGTAAAGTTTACCTTCTGTTAAAAAAAGTTACAAACACAACACAAAAAGCGGGCTTTAGTATATCTCAGCACCACTCCAGTGCTTGACAGTAAACACACCTGGGAAAGTAGGTCAATTTCTTAAATAAGGACATCTTTAGTCTGTGCTAGTTTTTTCCCCCTGGAAGTGGGGACAGAAGCAGTTTAAGAATGAAGAATGTCTGTACCATTAATGATTATAAGTTATCCATTATTATATGCCTGCTTTGATCAGCCAGATATTTTACATTCTTCCATTCTTTTCTTATTTAGTCCTCAGTCCTGTTTCATCTTAATTCTTGTGTGCATATTACTTACAGGAAATAGGGAGACCATGAGCTAAGGCCTTAGTGGTGGGACTCAATAAATGAAGTCATTCTGCTTCCTTTGAACTGACTAATTAGCCATAAGCCATACTACAATCCTTCCTCTTCATGCTCAGTTATGCACTGGAATCACCAAATTTTTAAACTCAAAGGAACTTTAAACTTAGGTCAAATGTATGCTGCTTCCCTGAGCTAACATTATTATTATTTTGGTGTTGCAGATAAATTATTGCAGACCTCTATATCATTTTTGTGTGGGATGACTCATTTTTCCTATCGGGTTCCCTCTGTACCCTTCAATAAACTGGTTCTGGCTCCACAAAGCAGCCCACCAGGGACTGTGTAAATACGTGCCTTTTGTGTTCCTTGTTATGTTTGCTCAGTGAAAGGAACCTGCAGGAGATGAGAAAGGAGAGTGAGTTTGAATGATTTTCCTGCTTCTTATCTGCACTGTAACCATGTGCTGACTACATTGTATCGTGGCTTCTGTTAAGCAACCTTCTTACAGAACTTTATTTTGCTCCATGTTCCAGTAATTGTTCCCTCCTCTTACTCCTTCAGGCCTAAAGATACTTAAAAAAAAAAGAAAGAAAGAAAAAGTCCTGGTGTTAATAGTCCTAGAATATCACATTTGTTCTTGCAATTTCCCTATAAGCTGCCAACGATGTATACAGAATGAAATACTCTATGAATTCCCCAGTTTGATTCTACCATCTACACCGTGTTAGGTTACTGCCTGACACAGAAATTAGTATGAGGAGTGATGTCAGGGAATAAAAAAAAAAAAAAAAAAGAAAATCCAAAATTAGATTATGTACTTGGTAACATACATATTTTAAGTTCACAGGGATACATTCCTTATGAATTATCTATAATAAACAGTGCAGTGTTGGCCCAAGTATAGAAAAACAGACCCACAGAAAAGAGAATCAAGAATGATTGACATATACACAATAACCTGATTTATGACCAGGAGGCACTAAATTCAATGAGGAAGGAACAATATTACAATAAATGTTTGACATGAATCACGGACTCAAATGTGAATGATTTAAAAATATAATTTGCCTATGAAGGCACTGAAAAATATAATGAGCTTTGTATAGGAAAATATCAAAATAAGTCATAAGATGTACTATATGTAAAACAAAAGAATAATGAGTTTGACATTGGTAGAACAGTTGCAAAGCATTAATCAGGAAAAAAAGACTGGTATATAAATGTATAAAGAATGCCTATGTAAATCAAAAATATAAAGCCTGACTACAATAGCAAGTTTTATATATCAACCTGGCTAGTACCCAATTATTTAATCAAGCACAAATCTAAGTGTTGCTTTAAAAGTATTTTGTACAGGGGTGCCTGGGTGGCTCAGTGGGTTAAGCCTCTGCCTTCAGCTCAGATCATGATCTCAGGGTCCCACATGGCATCTGGCTCTCTGCTCAGCAGGGAGCCTGCTTCCTCCTCTCCCTCTGCCTGCCTCTCTGCCTACTTGTGATCTCTCTATCTCTGTCAAATAAATAAATAAAATTAAAAAAAATTATTTTGTACATATGGCTAATCAATTTAAGTAAAGATTACCTTCAATAATTTAGGTGGGCAGGCTAGTGGGTGGCTCAGTCATTAACTGTCTGTGTTCAGTTCAGGTCATGATCCCAGGGTCCTGAGATCTAGCCCCGCATCAGGCTCCCTGCTCAGCGGGAAGCCTGCTTCTCCCTCTTCCACTCCTCCTGCTTGTGTTGCCTCTCTCACTGTATTTCTCTCTGTCAAATAAATAAATAAAATCTAAAATAATAATAATAATAATTTAGGTGGGCCTCATCTAAACAGTTGAAGGATTTAAGGGAAAAAATTTGTCTGAGAAGAAATTCTGTTCTGACACTACGGCATCAACTTTTGCCTGAGTAACCAGTCCACCAATACGCCCTGCAAGTTCCACATTATTAGCCTTCACAGTTATGTGAGCCAATTTCTCTGAGAAACTTGTTTCTCCAGAGAACCCTATCTAATTCAGATTTTGTAGTAGCAATTCATAATACTTAACCATGAGCCACAAAGTTACCATACATTCTGAGCTGCCCAACATGAACTAGCTATGTTTGGCCCATGAAGGCAAAGGTTCAGCATGCACAGTAGCACTTCATCAACCAATGGAAGTGGTATACACAAGACCATGTTCAAGCAGACTGTGAAGGCACAAGCAAGTTACTGCAGGAAGTGGCCAAAATAACCTTAGCCCCCAATTCTTATTCTACTGCCTCATCTTTCCTAGCTTGCCCCTGTGGTTACATGGGGAGATCTTTATAGTTAATCGGTTTACAAATGGTTTAGTGTGACACTGTGATAGCACCCAAATGTGGACAGCTACTTTATGGTAGCTCCCTGAAGAACAGTGGGGAACATGTAAATCAGTTAATTTTAATTTAAGGGAATTAACCTTGATCATATGCGTAGATGTCATCAGATTAGTTGAAGGTCTTAAGAGCATAAATGAAAATTTCCTAGAGAAAAATTCTGCTTCAAGATTGTAACACAGAAATCCTGCCTAAATACTGAGGCTACTACACTGCCCTACAGATTTCAGACTTGCCAGTCCCCACAATCATATGAGTCAACTCCTTAACATAAATCTCCTACTCGTGTGTGTGTTGAGTGTGTGTGTGTGTACGTGTGCACACATGCATGCATGCCTACATAATGTTCCTCTACAGAATCTTAACTGATATACTAATAATCCAAAAAAAGAGGGTGGGAAAAGGGATAAAAAAGTAAACATTTAAGCATAAACAACCACTTCAGAAAAGAGTATATATAAATGGTCAATAAACACATGAAAATGTGCTCTAGCTCATCAGTTATCAGTAAATGCAATCTAAATGCAGTAGAATGTCATTTTACACTAACCAGAATATCCAAATTTGAAAAAATAATATCGATGGCCACTAAAGTTTTTGAACATTCAGAACTTGAAAACATTACAGTTAAAATTGCTCATTTTGCACCAATCTATAAATTGGTAAAGATACTTTAGAAAAAAATTGGCAGTATCTAAACATATGTATGTCCCAAGATAAATTAATTATATTTTTGGTAGAATGAATGAATATATTCACCAACAGACATGTAAGAATGTTCAGAAGCATGTTCAGTATAACCACAGACATGATACAACCTAAATATTCATCAACATGATTAAATCTCCATTCATCTCTCTCCTCTCTCTCTCTTCTCCCCCACCTCATCCCCACCCATCTGTCTGTCTCTGTATATCTCTTCCTTCAACTTTCAGACCTGAGTAGAAACCCCTTCTCTGTTACTGTATCTGGGGTACCAAACTATTCTTTATGGTTCCTTTGTACTCTTCCCAAACCTTTGTAAATAATCCCTTGATAATCTCTCCTCAAATTAACTAATTTGAGTGTGCCTTATCTTTCCTGCCAGGACACTGACTATTATAGTATTCATAGTTTCCCGAGTTTGAGCAGATGCTTTCAACAGAACATTCCTGTGACCTGTTCTTCCAGGCATAGTGTTCAATTTTTGTTATTTTGTCCAAGTGAAGTAGATTTGGTAGTCCCACTCTGAATGTCACCTGATTTATACTCCACACTACTTAGTTTTAATCTATTGTTTCTGCATTTATCAAGCCATATGAGAAATTACTGATTAAAAATTGATGAATTTTAAAAAAAGCTGATGAATTTATATCATGTTAAAATTGTTTTGATTCACGGATGTTTTGCTTTTGAAACATGTTATAGCTCAGAAGTTGGAAGAACAATATCACAAATTTTATTAATTGAACTCATCAATGTGGAAGACTTCCTGTTTTTCATTCTATGAGGGAAAAAAATGAGGAGGAAATTATTTCCCCTGAATTAAAGTACTTCTAAACATTGTACTATTCAAAGTGCTGTTCTATGTTTTTATTTAAAGATTTAGCTTTATGTCTATACACTAAGAAACAGAAGCAAAATTTATAAGACAATCATTTCAACTTTCAATATAAGTACAAGATGCATAGCAGTTGGAAAGCAAAACAAAAATGATCACAACATCTACATGTCCCCAAATTACCAAATGTAAGATACTGAGGATGAATAGACAGTAGAGTCAGGAAGCCTATTCTAATTATGACCTGTTACAAAAGTTGGTGATTGAGCAGTGTGTGTTTGTGTGTGGAGGAGTGTGTATGGTGACCCAGCAAGGCAGGATACCTGATGTCCTCAGGTTTCAGATTTTAACACCATTAAGTTAAAAATAGAACCACCATATGATTCAGCAAATCCACTACTAACTATGTAGCAAAAGGAAATGAAAAGTGGACCACAAATAGGTATTTGCACCCCCATGTTCATTGCAACATTATTCACAATAACCAAGATATGGAAACACCTACATGAGCATCAGCGAACAAATGGATAAAAAATATGGCATATACATATAATGGGATATTATTCAGGCTTAAAAAAAAAAAGGAAATCCATCATTTGAAACAAGGTGGATGAACCTAAGGGCATTATGCTGAGTGAAATAAGCCAGACACAGAAAGACAAATTCTGTTTGAACTCACACGTGGAATCTTAAATAGATTCCAGAATCTCTCCCAGAAGCAGAGAGTAGAATGGTGGTTGCCAGCAGAGCGGTGAGGGGGGAAAGAGATGGTTGAAGGGTGTAAAGTTTCAATCATGCAAAGTAAATGAGTTCTGGAGACGTAGGTACAGCGTGGTGACCATAGTTAACAATACTGAATTGTATACTTGAAATTTGGTAAAATAAATCTTTTCAACACACACATGTATACACACACACATATTAAATGTACAGTTGATAGGTATGTTATTTAACCTGATTGTGGTGATCTTTTCACAATGTGTACATATATGAAACTTTAAAGCTGTATAGCTTAGATATATGCAATTTTTATATGTGCACAAAAAGATATTATCATTACTATGACTGTCCTTTCTACCCTTCCTTGCACTCATCACTTTTAAATTCTCCACATTTCTCAAAAACAAAAGTGTGTGTATGTGTGTGTGTGCGTGTGCGCGCGCACGCACGCACGTTCATGTGTGTTTGAGTTTGTTGGGACTACTTTTCTCAATATCTTCTCTTTGATTTAAATTAAATGGGCATAAAATTCATGTGATAGACACTCCTAGGCACTCATACAATCTAGATAAATGAGAAATTATTTCCATCTTGTACACCCAAGCTCCCTATTACCTATACAAAGGTTTTGAGATTTCTTTTGTCAATAGAAAAATTAAGTTTTCATTGATTGTTTTAAAAATTGCTTTAGAAAGAAAATAATCAAAGAGCAGTAAACCAGTTAACATAATGTAATCTAAGGACATGCTTAATGCCACTAGAAATAACATTAAAATCACCAAGTTAGAAAAATATTATGGAAGAAATTATCTTCCATTTTCCTCAAGTTTGAGCCTATAACTCCTGTCTTCTAATTTAAAACTCATAATCTATTGTCTGCAGGTCTACTCTATTATTGCTATTAAAAACTTTATTTTTTTTTATTATTATTATTTTTTTAAGATTTTGTTTATTCATTTGACACAGAGAGAGAGATTACAAGTAGACAGAGAGGCAGGCAGAGAGAGGAGGAAGCAGGCTCCCCGCTGAGCAGAGAGCCCAATGTGGGCCTCGATCCCAGGACCCTGAGATCATGACCTGAGCCGAAGGCAGCAGCTTTAACCCACTGAGCCACCCAGGCGCCCTGCTATTAAAAACTTTAAATAAGCTCAAGGGATCTGCTATACAATATTGTACCGATAGTCAACAATAATATATTGTACACTTAAAAATTTGTTAGGAAGGTAGATATCATGTTAGATGCTCTTACCACAATAAAATAAAATTTTAAAAACTCAAATTATGTTTACTTCAGGCCTAGAAAATTTTATTCAGTTTGCTTTTAATGTTATCTAGAAAAAAATAATTTTTAACTGTTGAAAGGAAGGGAGAAACTGGTAGTTGTATATAATACTAATGTTACTGTTCTCAATAATAGATTACAATTTTATGTCATTCCAGTGATATGCCTAACTAAAGTGCTTCATTTTCCAGCCTGTCATTTCACCATCTGGGCGTATTCTAACCAACTAGATGAAATCAAGTGGGTTATATGCTACTGCTCCTTATGAATAGGTATCCTTCTTTTCTATTCCAGTTTTGCATTTAAATACACTTACTTTTCACTTAAGCTTTACCAAATAAATTTGGAGATTTTATCTATTTTCCTGGTTTTTGACTTATCTCGTATTGTTACTTGTGAAAAAAGAGTCAGGCAAATAACTAATGGTTGTAAGATTTAATTAATAGTTGGACAAATATTGGATGCCAGTCATTGTACTTTATGCTTTTGAAAATAGGTTATTTATTAAAGATAGATATTATTTTCCACATAATATAAATGCAAGATTACTACATGAACTACTTTCAAAAATTAATCAAACAAAACTAAACAGCTTAAAACATTAATAAGAGACTTAGTTTTCTAGTTGAAGCAAAGGTGATTTAAAAAGATAAATTTGTGAAAATAAACATATATCTTTCACTGAAAAAAGCATATAAAATAAAGTTACATGTTTATAGTACTAAAATATGCTATCCCCATTATCTAAAAATGAAGGGTTTCTTTCAAAAAGTAGTAATGTCTTTATTTGAATGCTTCAAAATAGGTTTATGCAAAATGTGCCATGGATTAGTTGATATTTAAAACATGTTCTAATTTCTGTATATATTATTACCTAATTACCGATATTTTTAAATTTCAGAAATACACATTTGTTGATAACAATCCATGCTCTGTTCTAGATACATGCAAGGTAACGAATACTAGTTTCACTCATATAATTTCATTGCTTATGAGAACTTAAGATTTTTATTGTTTTCTTTTTTAAAAGTGATAATAAAAAATAACAATGACTCAAGTTTAATTTTTAAACCTCAGTCTTTCAGACAAATACCATCCCCACACTATATACCTCTTATAAAACTTCTTCATCTGGATAATTTTCATCACTGCTCAGTTGATACAATCAACCTACAGTTATCTTCCTTCTAAGTACCTTATCTTCTTCCAAGTTTCCATATGTTAAGTTAGGAATTTCACAGTTTTCCATATAAACCAAGCACTCCCATAAACCCCATGTTTTCATGAGATACACCTTGCAATGTATCTTGACTCCACCCTCTCTTCATGTCAATATTCTGAACTACATAGAAAACTGACATGTTATTTCCTTTCCATGTTCATTGTAACACCTTGATAGATATGTACACAAAAGCAACTGCTTTCTCATTAAGTTTCTTCCTTAGCTTCCTCTCCAACAAATCCATTCTAACATGAATATTTCATCCCTTTATTTACCTGCTTAAATAGTACCAATATCTCTCTATTACAAAAAAGACCCAGGTCAAACTACTCCACTCATCAATTAACACTCTCCAAAAGTGAGTCCACTCTTAATTAATTAATTGATGAATTAATTTAACTATTTATGTTAATGAATGCCTCTTTTTATTTATTTATTTATTTATTTATTTAAACATCTTAATTTTATTTTATTTTTTTCATTGTTCCAAGATTCATTGTTTATGCACCACACTAGTGCTCCATGCACTACATGCCCTTCTTAATACCTACCACCAGGCTCACCTATCCCCCCACCTCCCTTCCCTCCATAACTCTCAGTTTGCTTCTCAGAATCCACAGTCTCTCATCTTTCATCTCCCTCTCCGATTTACCCCAATTCACTTTTCCTTTCCTTCTTCTAGTGTCCTCCATTTTACTTCTTATGTTCCACTAATAAGTGAAACCATATGATAATTGACTTTCTCTGCTTGACTTATTTCACTCAGCATCATCTCCTCCAGTCCCACCCATGTTGATACAAAAGTTGGGTATTCATCCTTTCTGATGACTGCATAATATTCATTGTATATATGGACCACATCTTCTTTATCTATCCGTCTGTTGAAGGGCGCCTTGGCTGTTGTTCAGTGTAGTACTAGAAGTCCTAGCAACAGCAATCAGACAACAAAAAGAAATAAAAGGTATTCAAATTGGCAAAGAAGAAGTCAAACTCTCTCTCTTCACAGATGACATAATGTTTTATATGGAAAACCCAAAAGATTCCACCCCCAAACTACTAGAACTCATACAACAATTCAGTAATGTGGCAGGATGCAAAATCAATGCACAGAAATCAGTTGCTTTCTTATACACTAGCAATGAAAATACAGAAAGGGAAATTAGAGAATTGATTCCATTTACAATAGGACCAAGAACCATAAGATACCTTGGAATAAACCTAACCAAAGAGGTAAAGGATCTGTACTTGAGGAACTATAGAACACTCATGAAAGAAATTGAAGAAGACACAAAAGATGGAAAAGCATTCCATGCTCATGGATCAGAAGAATAAACATTTTTAAAATGTCTATACTGCCCAGAGCAATCTATACTTTCAGTGCCATCCAAATCAAAATTCCACCAACATTCTTCAAAGTGCTGGAACAAACAATCCTAAAATTTGTATGGAACCAGAAAAGATCTGAACTGCTAAGGAAATGTTGAAAAAGAAAAACAAAGCTAGGGGCGTCATATTGCCTGATTTCAAGCTTTACTGCAAAGCTGTGATCACCAAGACAGCATGGTATTGGCACAAAAACAGACACATAGACCAATGGAACAGAGTAGAGAGTCCAGATATAAACTCTCAACTCTATGGTCAAATAATCTTTGACAAAGGAGGAAAAAATATCCAGTGGAAAAAAGACAGTCTCTTCAATAAATGATGTTGAGAAAATTTGACAGCTATGTATAGAAGAATGAGTCCACTTTTTTTAACCAATCTTTTATAATTCCCTAAAATAAAATTTTCTTTCAACTCTTTCAATTTACCCCATAAAAATGACATACCTGAATCCAGGCTTTTCATGAAAGTTTTGAATGTCTATCTTGAATATCTATCTGTGGACCTTTGCTTAACCACATGCGACCTTCAAGTTCTTATTTAAATATTATTTTTGTTATCCCTAATTTTTATAATATTCAACTATACTAACCTCCCTTTATTCAACCTCAGGTTGCATTTTTCATTTTTCATATATACCAAGGCTCTGGGCCCTTAATTATATATTACTGTGGCTTATTAAATGGCTAATTAAAGTCTAATATACTCTATCAGACTGGACAAATAGATATGTGTTCTATTTTATTTTCACTATTATGGAATATAATTTATTTGGTTTTTAATCAACACGTAAGAACTTGTTGAATAAATTATTGATGATACAAAGCAAATTAAGCCTGTTTATATTTAACACTATATGTCACTCTCTTCTTTTTCTTTAAGCTACTTTATAGAGGTAAAAAAAAAGCTGTACATAATTAATGCATAAAACTTGATGAGTTTGGAGATAAGTATACATCTGTGAAACCATCACCAAAATTTATGACAGGAACATATCCATAACCTCCAAAAGATTCCACCTGCAGATCCACAGGATCTCTGACCAAACGGATGGGTGAAGGGCTTACTCTCTTCTATATATATATTTTCCCTCAAAAAAACCTTCATGTTAAAGTGGATGTAAGATTTTAAAGGTAAATTTTGTCATCTGATTGATAAATTTGATAAATGTATATGTCATAGTCAAGTGCTGCAGATGACATTTCCTTTAACTCAGTCTGTTCTGTTGCACTTGCTTATTTTCATTGACTTTGCTTTCTAAGACACATAGGCTTTTGAAATTATTTTTGTCTCTTCCGTATTCTATAGGCATCACTCACATCTAGAGAATTGCCAAGAGCCATAGTTTCTATCTTCATGATACTTTTACTGGCTTTCCTCCATGTGGAGCCCAAGGTGGAAGTTCATCAGTCTGAGTATCAATGCCAGGTACTTACTATAAACTCAACTTAAATACCCTAGTCACTGTTCTTCAGATAAGTTATTTATATTAATATATACCAATAGTCATTCCATTTCATATTTGAATCCAAATACCTATCAAATTTCTACCTATTATTTGGACTGTATTTGAAATTCTATTCCTATTGTGAAGCCATTTCCTATCGTTCAACCAGATGGGAGTAACCCAATATTCAAGTTCATATCTGAGGCAATTCATAATAATGGCACTCAGTATTCTTACCTGTATGTTCTGTTCCCTTTATAATCTTATTGTCTAAATAATGGAGTTGATTCAACAACAAATAATCACAAAACAACAGCAAGTAATCACAAACCTTAGTGCCATATAGTAATACACATTTATTGTGCTCACAAATGTGTGATCTGATCTGTGCTTAGCTTGACTAAACTTTTGCTCACGTGTCTACAGGCAGATGCAGAATTTAGACACCTAAAATTCTGGTTCACCAGCAGACATGCAGGCTCCAACTGACGTGTACCATTGTCTTAGCACTAGTGAGATTTAAGTTCTTAAAAACTTAGGAAAAGACTGATTTTTCTATATATTCATGGTAATCTTATAACCCCCATATATTTCAATCAAATAATAACAACTTGCCTCAGTAAATACACTGTGGCACTATCAGTCCCTCAATTTGAATGTCAATCAGGAAAAGAGTCACAACAATGAACATGTCTCCAAGTACCAACCAGTGAACAAAGAATGATCTCAAAAGAGTAACAATATCTCCAGATGATACCAACTCACACTTCTAAAAATCACCCAACCTATGAACTCCACACATCCCCAAATTCCTACATAAGATCCAAGGTCGGCTCCGCTTAGAGCAACCCTTACCCTTGGGGATCTTGTCATCATGGGTGAGTAGCTGCATAGTATGGCTATGCCTCTAGCTACAGCAACACCAGTCTCTTGCTTCATCTGGATAGCAACTAACTGCATAGATTTAAAGGTAAAAGTCTACTGTAGGCTTCCTTTCTTTATTCTTCATATTTTCTAAGCTTATATAGTCTGCATTAAATCCCTTTAAACCAGAAACAACTAAAGCCTTTTATTTTCTTGCATTGAATTCTTTAGGATACACTCTAAATAGTATTTGATTGTCATTTCCACACTTTTAAAAATTTATTATTCACATTGACTTGATTGAAAAGTCAAATGTTATCTTTAAAAAGAATGTTTTTTATTTAGACAGCTGCTATTTACCTTCCTTTCCCATTTTTTCCTAATCTACCTTTCAATCAATCCTCCTAGCTATCTTCTCTTCAATTCCAATGCCATCTTGCTGAATGTCCTAGCTTCAGGCCCCCCAAAAGTTAAATCATGTTATCTAAGACATCCATGAACAGAATTAAAAAGCAAGAAAGTTGCAGGTCCTCTCATTTGATTTGAAAAACAAACAAATGACATTCTCAGTATAATTCTAGTCCACTTTGTGTACATATGCCTGTCACACAAGTTACAAAATACAGCAATCACAGAAAAATAAAATTAAATAAATATTTAAATCAAAGAACTCATTTTCTCTCATAAAGTGTGAAAGGAAAACTTCATGATGATGTTTGTCCTAATATAAATGAATTGCTTGAAAGTGGTTTTGTCGAATTACAGTATTTTTATTTGATTTTTCTAGCTAGTTTTACTATATACACATACTTTGCAGAGATACATTTGGACACCTGAATTAACCATAATATAAAATAAAAACATAAATTTTGTATTTCTTACAAATGAACTTATTATTATATAACTTTTTTTTGAGAGAGATAGAGAACATGAATGGTGGAAGAGAGGCAGAGAGAGAGGGAGAGATAGAATCTTAAGCAGGCTCCATGTTCAGTGCAGAGCCTGATGTAGAGCTGTGGAGAGCCAGACGTGGGGCTAAATCTCATGACCCTGAGATCGTGACCTGAGCCAAAATCAAGAGGCAGATGCTTAACCAACTAAGCCACCAGGCATTCCTATAATTTGATCTTAAATAAAAGATCTTATTCTCTTAACTGGGACCATAAGCAGTAATTTCTGATAAATTTTTAAAAACAAATTTTAAAGTATCCATATTATCTCATATTAATTTATAGATATATACAAATTCATAAATATTAATAAATCTACGATAGAGAATTGTAGCACATGGTCAGGGTGAATTCCTGCTTTATATTCAAATAAAATGTGATACCTAAAAAATGTCTTTTTTATTTGTGAATTTGAGAGAATAATGATATCAATATTTAGAGAGTTGTTGGGCATGAAATGTAGACAACTGCCCTCTTACAAGAATTTTTGTGTATTGCATTGGAGTCGGGGAAAAGCAACTGTCTTTGGACAAATCACTCTGAACAAATAATCAATGGAAAAGTATGAAGCTATCTCTTCAGACAAAGCAGGAGAAAATATTGTCCCTCTTGTTCCAGAGGCAGTAGGAATAGCAATCGTGAATAAGGAAGCCAAAGCAGAGAGATCCAGTCAATAAGATCCTAAAAGGCAGTAAGTAACAACAGCAAAACGTAGTTTGTCTCCGGGTTGAGAGATATTATGCTATGAAGTTCCTCTTAGACATAATCTGGTTTAGTTGTCCGTGGTGTGGTGGCTGAACTATGACATTGGAAACTGATAAATCCAATAAACAGGAAAATGATTGACTCTTGGAATGATAAATGCAAAACTAATTTAAAGTATTCTCTATTTATATAAGAATAGATAAATTAACTTCAACGGGTTGTCATATAGCACAGTGTACAATTACTAATATGAGTCAGTGCAATTGTTTCATATTCAGTTAGAGTGCCTCCATGGTAACAGCTTGTGTTTTTATTATTTACCTTCCGTAAAGAAGGACGGGAGGTTCAGTTTTATGTTATATCTCAAAAGCAACTGATGAGTCTTAATTTTAATCAAAGTATCTCTTATGAAAATAAGTAAAAAGATTGGAGACTATTGAGAAAACAAAGAATGGACCATGAAAGCCTCAGGCAAAAAATTTGCTATTGACAGAGGCATTTAACATACAATCTTTGGGTAGTAATTCCTTTAAGAGAAGATTAAAACTAGGGCACATTTGTTATTTTTATCTAAGTCAAGGTTTAATGTTTTGAATCAAAATTTGAACCCAATATTGCTTGGTGTTTCATTTTTTAAAAGCTAATGTCTTTGAGCCAGATAATGTGGTATGCCGTTGAACCCTCATATCACTTCTAAGAAGTTGTACAACAATTATGTTTACCTTTACGATGAACACTGTGATTGCACAGAAAGGTTATTTAACCTGCCTAAAGTAACACTGTTGTTAAATTATAGACTCAGATTATGAATTTAGGCAGCATCCAGAATCTCTGTTCTTGTCAAATATTCTATTATTGCTTAAAATATTCATTGATTCCCCATCACCTTTTTTAATTCAGGAGGGGTCCATAGCTTGCCTTGGTTAATGGATTTGGTAAAAACGACATGTGCCACTTCTAATGAAAAGCTTTAAGAGCTAGTCCAAGATAGTCATGCATCTCCCCCTTTCCACAAATCTAGTGAATTATAGGTAAGGGCCATTCAGTCAGCCTGATCCCAACATGAAGACAGTGTGGAGCAGAATTAGTGCCAATCTGAGATGAACCCATAGGATAAATATATTCATAGCTATAAGTCACTAAGAGTTTGTACTACTGATTATTGTGGTATAACCTAGCTTATCTCAACTGATATGATTCATAACCACTCTATTATTTGGTTTTCTAACACAGTATGCATATACCTAGTGCCAAATTACATTCAATATTTTATTAGTTGATATGTATATCAGATAAAGGTGATGCTTGGTTACTTTATCTGAGAAAATACTATAAACTGTAAGCCGGTATTAACTAGGGTATATATCCTTCTGCTTGATCTACTGATCAAAATTAGAGAAAGTCAAATAAATAAGCTAAGCCAAGGGGGAAAAAAAGAGAGAGAGAGAAAATGAGAGAGAATTCTGTGTTACATGATAGGACAAAGAATGTTTAAATAATCCAAAGCCATCAGATCATATTTTGGCAGGTAAGTCTCAGAAACAAATAGCTTATTCTTGGCTCTCATATGAACTTGGTTTTCTCATATCTAGACGTGTATTAATTGTATGCATTAGGCTTTATCACCAGAGAGAGAGACAGACTTGCTTTATCAGTTTTACTATGAAAAACTCAAAAATGTTCTTGCTTTATTCAGATGCACAAAACCACTCACCTGTGCTATTAAGACAGGGATAAGTAAGGAGCTCATTTTAAAAAAAGTCTTCCTCCCCCATCACACGTACAGAACAGCCCACTATGCTCAGACAGGTGGGGCAACATAAAAACACTACAGCCCTAACAATAGTCACATAAATAGCTGTAAAGTTCCAGTTCCAAGTGAGGAGAAGCAGGATCCTTAAGCAAGTAATCTGCCAATATAAAAATTCGCCAAAGAAGAATTTTGCAATGATTATGAGTAATTTAGAAGTTTTTCACATTATAGTAAATAATGATCACTTAAAAGAATATTTGTCAGGGCGCCTGGGTGGCTCAGTGGGTTAAAGCCTCTGCCTTCAGCTCAGGTTATGATCTCAGGGTCCTAGGATCGAGCCCCGCATTGGGCTCCCTGCTCAGTGGGAAGCCTGCTTCCTCCTCTCTCTGCCTGCCTTTCTGCCTGCTTGTAATCTCTCTCTGTGTCAAATAAATAAAATCTTTAAAAAAAAAGAATAATTTGTCTTTAATTGTAACTCTATGATTTTATTTTCTGAATAGGCAATTATGGCAGTTTAGTGTTCTAGGAAGTTGTAATTCTCTACTTCCTTCTTCCTGAAAAAAAAAACATTGTATTTCTGGGTTATAATTTTTGTACTTATCAATGTCTTTCCAGATCCTACTTGCAGCTAGAGGTGATCTTGTGGCACAGTTCTGGCCAAACTATGTAAGTGTAACTACGAGAGAATTAAGTAAGTATGTAAGTGTAAGTAACTTAGAAGAACATATCTTAAATAGTATATTTTTGACCCAAACTCCTTAGGACTTTGGCAATCTCATTTTATTTTTTTCCGTGGAATATACATGCAAAAAGTGGAGAAGCTGGGGGCCTCTTCATGCTTTGAGAATGAGGATTTTACAGTAAAATTCTAGTGGACACCTAGACCATTAGTGACAAACCTCAATGAAACACCAGTCCTGGTCTTCCTATTCACCCACTTGGAGACTTTTAATGACATGAGTCACATACATGCCAGTATATTTAAGTCACTCTTAACTGGATTCTCTTTAACTTACAACCAAATGTAAATCCTAGCCAAAGAGTAGTTGACAAAGAGATTCTTTATAAATTATAATTGTGGCCATGGATCTTGCTTTTATATCTCAAATAAATCTTATTTTAAATTGTTTATTGTTTTATGTAGGTGAAAATGCCACATTAAACTGAAAATGTGTTCATCTTTTTCCCAAGACAGTCTAAAGGGAAGTCCAGTTATTCTATCTAGAGATAATTATCTATTTTTCTGAGTTCATTTTTTCCAGATGACATTAATTTCTTCATTAGTGTCATCATAATGCCAATTTAGGCTTTCCACGGTCTTTAGATTAAGTGTTATGTTTAACAACTCCAATATACACAATACAAAAAGAGGAATTACAGGACAGTCATAACAGACATCTCCATTTACGGGGAAAAGGGCAAGATATTCACAAAGATGGCACTAAATGTGAAGCGGGAAACTCCTGGCCCTCCTGAAGCTGAAGCTAAAGCAAAGACTTGAAAGGACAAGAAAGTAGCATTTAGAGCCAGAAGAAGAAGGAGAAGGAGGAGAAGAGAAGAAGGAAAGAAGAAGAGGAAGAAGAGGTAAAGAAGAGGTAGAAGAAGGAGAAGGAGGAGGAGGAGGAGGAGTTAGGGCAAGAAAAGGGGAAGGAGGAGAAAAGAAGATGGACACATCACCCACCTTCTAGAAGCCCAAGACAGTACTACTCCAAAGGAAGCCCAAATACCTTGGGAAGAGCACCTCCCAGGAAAAGCAAGCTTGACCACTATGTCATTGTCAAGTTCTTCCCGATCCCTGAGTCACTCTGAAGAAGATAGAACACACTTGTGTTGTCCACACACTGGGGATGTCAACACCAAAAAGCACTAATTCCAGCAAGCTGTGAAGAAACTCTATGACATGGATGTGGCCAAAGTCAACACCCTCATCAGTCTGATGGTTTGAAGAAGGCACATGTTCCCCTAGCTCCTGAATATGATGTTTTTTGATGTTACCAACAAAATTGGGATCATCTAAACTAAGCCTAGCTGGTTAGTTCCAAATATAAACTTTCTCATCATAAAAAAAAGAGAAAAAAGAAAAAGAAAAGTATAGAGTGGTCAAAACTTCACAGCATATACCACATTGTGCTAGAGTAAAATACCAAGGTCTTCCAGCTATGAAATAAAGTGGGTGCCTTCACCAATCATCTATCCACTCTTTATAATTCTCTCTGAGTGAGTACTTTCTGTCATGCCCCTGCCCATGTTTTCTAAAAGGAGTATAGAGGAGAACTTTATTTCAGCTCTATGGTATTAAGAGTGAGCCTTTTTTTTCCTTCCCCAGTAGCAAGAACTGGGTTGTATTCAGAGATGGAGAAATTGTAGATTCCTGTTTGCCAGTCTTCTGTGTCAATAATTTTTAAAAATCTTACTAGCTACATAGAATTAATTCCAAATAATTCAGAACTAGTAACTTCAATAATAATAGTTGTCTAATCATATTTTGAATATGTTTTTTTCCCTTTCAGTTATAAACAGACATGCCCTTTCTACAGAGGATAGAGAGTAAGTGAGTTTTGTTTCCCTATCCAAGTCTGAGAATGAAACCTATAACATTTTAAAACGAAGGCTATGTTGTAGTAGAATGAACAGAGTACCAATTTAACATACAAGAATAGGGGAATTCTCATTGTCTTTTGCCCACTTCAATGCAGTCCATTCCTGACTCTATGGTTTGCCATTTATGATGACCCATTCTGAAACCCAATTTCTATATGACTAAGGACTTAGGTATCATGCATATTATAAAAACAATTATCAATAATGGAATGTATATCTATGTAACAGAATGTGATGGGAATGTCTATTCAGGTATGACTAGATCCAGGAGGTCAAGTAATTTCATTAGGGCTCTACTTCCTTACTTTATGGTTGTCTTTGTCATTTCTTGCATTGGATGTGATTATAGACTCTCGCCAATTGTAGCAAAAGATATGCCATCAGCTTTACATTCCTCAAGATATGGAAATTTTAACCTAAAATAGGGGCACCTGGGTGGCTCTGTTGGTTAAGTGTCTGACTCTGGGTGTAGGCTCAGGTCATGGTCTTGCAGTTGTGAGATAAATTGCCACATTGGGCTCCGTTCAGCTGGGGTCTGCTTCAGATTCTTTCACTCACCCTCTGCCTCTGCCCCTCCCTGCTTGCACAAGTATGTACATGTGTGCATGCTCTCTCTCTCTCTCTAAAATAATAAAATCTTTAAAAAAATAAATTTTCTTTCACAAAGTCTATAAATTAATTCCAAGGAAGATTTGAGTGATCTTTGTTTGTGCTCCATGTTTACTTCTGTAGAAAGGATTGCAAGCAACATAAATTTATCACCTCTCCAAGCTACAGATTTTTGCCTATAGGCAAACCTTGGAAAAGGTAAGGGACAACTAACTAGCTTCCTTCCTTCCTTCCTTCCTTCCTTCCTTCCTTCCTTCCTTCCTTCCTTCCTTTCCTCTTTCCTTTCTTTTTTTGTATTTCAGCTTTATTTAGGTATAAAATTGGCATATAAAATTGTAAGATATTTGAAGTATACATTGTGGTAATATGATATGTGGTATACACTGTGAAAAAGATCCCCCCCATTTAGTTAATTAACACATCTATCACCTCACATATTTATCTTTTTTGGGTGTGTGTATGAGAACATTTAAGTAACAAGAAATAAATCAAGCAATCACTGCAACAAGGGAGAATACCAAAGGCTTCAGTCTATAAAACTAGGGGCCAACATCTGAATGTCAAAGACAGTTCTTGAGGTCATAAGTCTGAAATGAGTCTTATGGAGCTGAAATCAAGGTGTCAATGGGGCTGTGGGAGAGCCTGTTTCCCTGCTTAGCAATTTACAGAGACCATCTGCATTCCCTGGGTTTCTGGTTCTTTTTTTCTATTTTCAAAGGGACTCATTCCAGACCTACTTCTATTGTCATGTCTCCTTTTTCTTATTCTGACCTTCATATCTTCCTCTTATAAGAACTCTTATGATTATATTGGACCCTTCTGGATATATATTATCCTTTCTGGATAATGAAGGATAATTTTCACATCTCAGAAGTTATTCATTCAAGCAATTCTGCAAAGTCCTTTTTGTCAAATAAGGTGACATAGTCATAGATTCTGGACATTAAGACATGAAAATCTTTAGTGGATATTAGTCAACCTACCACACTTACCACCTGGGTTTTTAAATCAGTGTTTTATTTTTTTATTTTTTTTAAAGATTTTATATATTTATTTATTAGAGAGAGAGATCACAAGTAGGCAGAGAGACAGGCAGAGAGAGACGGGGAAGCAGGCTCCCCGCTAAGCAGAAAGCCCAATGTGGGGCTGGATCCCAGGACTCTGAGATCATGACCTGAGCCAAAGGTAGAAGCTTTAACCCACTGAGTCACCCAGGCACCCCTAAATCAGTGTTTTAAACGAATCTGGGATTTGTTAGCTATTATTATTTTCAGCAATGTCTTATGCCTCTTTTTCTCCCCTCTTTTGCAATTACAATTTCACAAGTGTTGGAATATTTGATGTGTTTTAACAGATTTGGAGATTTTGTTTATTTTCTTTCAATCTTTCTTTGGCCTCTAGACTGGATACCCGATCTACAGAAAAGTGCACTGTTGCTTTCTTCTGCAATCTCAGATTTCCTGTTGATTTTACCTGGTGAAATTTTCACTTCCATCATCATGTTTTCATCTCTAGAATTTCTTTTTGGTTGTTTCTCGTAGCTTCAATTTTGTGTTAACTTTCACTATTTGTTGACTTGATAATAGTATAATTTCCTCTCCTTTTTTGGACACCTTTATAATATTTTCCTTGAGGATTCTTCTCTGCCAAATTAATTGTCTGATGCCACTCAGAAGCAGTCTCTGCTCCCTGCTTTTATTCTTGAGTACGGTTTCCAACTCCTGCATCTCTGCATGCTTTTTTTTTTTTTGAGTTAAAACTGGCATTACAAATAAATTGTTGTCTGGCTTAGATTTTAATTTGCTCTTCTGTATTTATCTCAGTAGGTAATTGTTTTGTCCTTGTTGCAATGTGCAACCATCGATACCTCTCCTCAGATTTTGTTCCTGCTCATCCTTATCACCCCAGGTACTAGGATTCTGAACTATCGATATGCCTTAACATGAAGTAAAACAACCAAATATTAGTTGACCAAATTTTTTTCTGAGAGGGAATATTCCTTCATGACACCAGGAATAAAATGTTAATAATCATACAATCTGCCATTATCAGGACTACAGTTTGAAGGCACAAAAATATATAGGCAAAATCAAGACTGGAGAATAATCATAGTAATTTGTGTTATTTGTTCATGATTATTTGATTTCCTCTTATGCTTTGTCATGCTTCTTTGCAGGCATAATACACTTTCCCAAACCACTGAGTTAGAATTCCTGGATATTTGACATGCTTTGGCTAATGATTATAAAAGCATTTGACATTTGTTTTATCTGAGCAAAAGGCCTTAATATACTTTTGTTAAATTTTGTACTCCTGCCTTTCACCATAAAAATATGACCCGCATAGTCACTACTCCTTTAAACTGAGTTCCACAATAAGAAAATATGTACAGATGAGTCTAGCCAAGCCCAGAGAAACCAGGAGAGAGCAGAAGAGTTGTAGTTGATCCCTATCTCTTACGTAATATGGGCAAAGAAAAATTTCCAGTTGTAATCCACTGAACTGTTGGTGATTTCTATGACTATAGCAGAAAAATGACTAGCAATCTCCTGTATCTCCTTAAATATTTAAAATAGAGAACATGCTTATTCCTACCTTAAAAGGTAAATAATAAGAATACTGTGAAATTAAAAGTATAAATAAGAATTCAGAGTAATTGAATGTTTTTTATATGTTTGGGGTTTTTTGTTTGTTTTTGAGTAATGGAATGTTTGAATGTTGATAAATCATCACTAAAATTGAAGTAAAATTATTAAAGATTTCTATCTTATTATTGGCTTATAATTTCTTACATAATTTGGAGAAGTATAATGGTTATCTAGATATTTATTAAATTTTTGTCACAGGTAATAATATAGCATATTTATATACTCTTACTGGGTATTTGTATAATAAACATAATAAACCTATGATAATTACCAGTCACCTGTTCTTAGTAACAATAACTTATACTCAAGGTGTTTCTTAGATAATGGAGTAGAACAGACAACAAACTAGAAATAAGAATGGGGGGGTTGGCACCTGGGTGGCTCAGTTGATTGAATGTCTCCCTTCAGCTCAGGTCACGATCCTGGAGTCCAGGGGTTGAACCCCATGGGGGGGAGGGTTCCTGCTCAGCAGGAAGCCTCCTTCTCCCACTCCCTCTGCCCCTCTCCCTGTTTGTGCTCTCTCTCACACTTACTCTCTCTCTCAAACAAACAAAATAAAATCTTAAAAAAAAAAAAAAGAAGAAGAATCAGGGGGAAAATGACATCTAAAGTGGAATGGGGCTCCTGGGTGGCTCAGTGGGTTAAAGCCTCTGCTTTCGGCTCAGGTCATGATCTCAGGGTCCTGAGATCGAGGCCCGCATCGGGCTCCCTGCTCAGCAGGGAGCCTGCTTCCCCCTCTCTCTCTCTGCCTGCCTCTCTGCCTCCTTGTGGTCTCTCTCCCTCTGTGAAATAAATAAATAAAATCTTTAAAAAAAAAATAAAGTGGAATGTTTACCTTAGAATATTTCAAGCTAATCATTACTCAATCAGTATTTTTTCAACAACTTTTTTGTTGTAGTTCTTTATGATACTGAGAAGTTCTGCTGCAGGTACAAACAATTGCATTATTTAAGGAGAGAAATAAAAAGTGTACAGTACACAAAACAGATTCTCAGACAAAATTCAGGACAAAAAATTTCTAATCATGGCTTTGTCACTGACTAGTTCACCTATCTGATTATGGACATGTCTATTTCCCCCCAAATATTTTATTTCAAAATATTACAAATCAACAGAAATGGTAAAATATAAATAATCACAACAAAAAAGTATGTATAACCTTTAATTTGATTATGTAACTGTTAATTAAACATTAGCTGAGTTACACAATTAAAATTTATGACAAAATTTGAATCACTGAGCAAAGTGATTACTCTATATTATATAAAATATAAAAAGTATGCGTTTTGGCATTTGTATAATAAAAAGCCTATCTCATCTGATTCTCCCTGGATATTTTCCATACTAATAGAGGAAAAAAATCTTATGATCTATTTGTATGCAGTTCCACAGAAGATTTAATGTCAAATTCTCAAATACTCTGTACTTGGGGGGTTTTTCAGAGAGTCTCATTCTTTGAGGGACTGTATCTGAGATAATTTTACTTATGCTGTATTATCTCTACAAATGAAGAGAAAGCAAGTAGCAATAAGTATTGCACTTCCCTCTGTGGGGTGGCAAATACAATAGCAAGAAAATAAATTGCCTTCACCGTGCTATCTTTTGATGTACTGCTTAGCAGTAGGTGGTCGTCCTCTCATCATTGGTTGACTGCCTTTAGGAATAGTTCATGGCAGTTCAGAGAGACACTCCTAGGAATTTTATAATTGGAGCAGAATACAAGGACTCTACAAAGAGTGATACCCTAAGGACAATCTGAGAAATAGTCAGAGACTATTTGTTACAGGCCAAAAAGACAAAACAAAAAAAACCTGAGAACAACTTAAAGTGATCATCTTCTAATGTATTTTTCCCTTATACACTATATCATTGTGGATGTTTTGTGCTTAAGTTATTATGATCTCCATTATACAACCCAATTATTATATATGGAAAGCTACAGAAAAGTTTATTCATAGCTTCTGCATACCCATTAAGTACTGTTGAATAATATTATAATCTTTCTTTACTTTTACTCCAGGAGAATTAGAAAATGATAACACATATGTATATATTATATGTGTGTATGTATATGTAGTGTGTGTATATAAAATATATGATAAACATTTTCACTCCTAGGTAATGAAATCTTTATATGATATAATTTTCTGACAGGCTTCTGCTAGGAATTTTAAATATGTTATTTTTCCCACTTTAAAGCTCCTTTTCTAGTTTGAGAAAATCAGAACAGAAGCAAAGTTGACCAGCTAGAAATTGCCAAAGTCAGGTTTTAAACCTTATAAGTCTCACTATAGGGACACCTGAGAGGCTCAGTCGATTAAGCATCTGCCTTCTGCTCAGGTCATGATCCCAGGGTCCTCAGATCCAGTCCTGCATCAGTTCCTTGCTCAGCGGGGACTCTGCTTCTCCCTCTGACTGCCGTTCCCTCTGCTTGCGCTTTCTTTGTCTCTCTTTCTCTCTCTCTGACAAATAAATAAATAAAGTCTTAAAAAAAAAAGTCTGACTATAAGATTCATATCATTGTATCATAGTAACCCAATTATTAAGAGGATGCAATATTTTAATACGCATCATTAAACTGGGAATGGATGGAGATACACACACACACACACACATTTGTAAGTTATATTGTACCCCAAGTAAAAATAACCTCAAATTTTCATATTTTAAGAAAAAGATTTTTGAACTGCTGATCATATAATAAATATTAATAAATATCATAGGTATTATAGACAAAAAATCTGTATTAACTGATTATGTAGTTCCTTGCTTTGTCTGAGAAGAAGCTCAGACCCATGATTATAACCTTATCCAACAACTGAAAAGTGAATTATGGTGTGTTCCTTGTGTGGGTGTTGTTTGGTGTAGTATTTAAATAAATAAACTTATTTATTTTTAGAATTTTCATTAACTGTATTTCCCTTCTTATATACCATGTCCAAGTGTGACATCAGTTTATTTTGTTTTATCTCATTTTAGAAAAAATTACATAGTAGTACCTTTGGGACCTAAGGGTAAACATAGACTTATTTAAATTAACACCAAATGTATAATCTATAAAAGGAAAAATTGATATATTGTACTTCCAAACATTTGCTCTGCGAAAGGACAGGATAAGAGAATGGAAAGGAAAACAACACACTGGGAAAAAAATGTACAAACTACATGTCCAACAAAAGGCTAGTGTCAAGAGTAATCAAGAAGTTGTCAAAAATCAGGAACAAAAACAATCCAATTACTGAATGGGTAAAGAATAAGGGCTATTTTTCCAAAGATGGTATACCAATGGCAAATAAGCACATGAAAGATTCTCGACTTCGTTAGCCAATAGGAGCATGCAAATTAAAAACACAATGAGATATCACTAACACACCTATCACAATGGCTTAAAAAATTAGTGACCACACCAAACGTTGATAGGAATGGACAGAAACTAGATGACGCGTATGTTCTGGGTAGCAATGTAAAACAGATTCCTCTGGAAAAGGGGTTAGCAGTTTTTAAAAAAGAATTCAGCATGCAACTACCATGTAATCCAGTCATTGCACTCTTGGGCATTTATCCTAGAGAAATAAAACATATATGTCTACAGAAAAAAATTGAACAGAATGTTAATAGCTTTATTCGTAAGAGTCAAAAACTAGAAACAACCTAGATACCCAGGTTTCCTGAGAACAGATTCCAGCTCTCTACTGGGGGTGGGGCGTACACGAGTTTGGTTGTGCTGGCGAGAGTACGAGAAACTTTGCCAACACCACCCCTTCCTTAAGCAGCCGATCATGTATAGGATTAGAGGTGAATATCCAAAATATTTCTAGAACTCATACAATGAAACAACAAGGAAAAAATAATCTGACTTGAAAATAGGCAGAGTAACTAAAGAGGCATTTTTTCCAAAGAAAACCTCCAAATGGCCATGAAAAGATGTTCAACATCCATAATCACCCGGGAAACGCAAATCAAAACCACCATGAGATACCACCTCACATCTGTTAGAATGTCCACCACCAAGAAGATGCACTGTCGGGAATTTAAAATAGTAGAGCCACTATGGAAAACAGTATAAAGGTTCTCAAAAAATAAAAATGAGAACTACGATGTGATCCAGCAATCCAGATCATTTAGAGACTCGATCTTAAGTGTTTTCACCACAAAAACGAAATTATGGTTGTTTGATGTGATAGAGGTGTTAGCTAAGGCTATGGTGGTAATTGTATTATAAGATATAAATGGATCAAATCAACATGCTGTGCAGCTTAAACCCACATGTCAATTATATCTCAAAGAAAAAAAAAAGAGTACACCTAAAGCACAAAACAATCTGGTATGGAAGGTCTGGTCTGAAGTCTGAAGGCTTGAGTGTTCTTTGATAATCATTAGTTGCATCCCTTGTAAAATAGGTTAATAAAGGTACTTACTTCATAGAAGTTGCCGCGAGTATTATTACATATGCATTTCAAAGTCTGAGGATAAAAACTAATCATAATATGTACCCAGTGAGTATTATTTATTACGATATAATTAGATCTTTTTAAATGTAGTTACTGAAATACATAAAATAACAAGGGAATAATAGCAAGCACATTAATTTACTGATAAAAATAGAATATACTGTACAAATACCATATAACTGCCTAGGGAAAATGATAGTGAAGTGTTTATAGTGGGAGGAAGTTAATAAGGCTTAATTATGTACAGAAAGGAATTGGGAACCAAGTCTTGAAAGAGATTATTTATGTAAATTGAAAAAAGACAGAGAATTATAAAAAAATGAAAAATGAAAAATCCTGTCCCACAGCAATGGAGTACTACTACACATTAAGCACTAAAAGGTATAAACTATGGTCATATGCAACAACCTGGATGAAACTTTAGAGCATTTTCTGAGTAAGAAATTCAATCCCCAAAAGTCACATCCTGTATTATTCCTTAAATAGTATTTTGAAATGACAAACTTATAGAAACAGATGTACTAGTGGTTGGCAGGGTTTAAGGAAGGGATAGAGGTCAGGTAAGAAATTGGAAAATATAAAAAGACAATAAGAAAATATCCCTGTGGTGATGGAAATGTTCTGTATTTTAACCATATCAATGTCAATATCTTGGTTGTGATACTGTCATAAAGTTTTGCAGGAAGTTATCATTGTGGGAAAGTGAATAAAGAATATATAGGATCTTTATTATTTCTTCCAATTATCTATAAAACTACAGTTATCTCAAAGTTTTTAAAAATAGTAATTAATCAAAAATATATGAGCAAATCAAACCGAAAACCATTAAATTCTTAATTTAGCATTGTGCAAAGCATAACAGTTCCTAGCAATGAGTCCATGCATTATCTTTATACTATGTCACACATTATATACCCTGCATGAAGTAGTATTGAGTTGTTCTCACTTATATGAACATTGAATTTGCATCAATGAATATTTTCTCTACCCCTGCCTAAACATGTTCTATTACTTTTGAAATGATGGGATTAAAGATCTTGAAAAGGATATAACACAGAATATGAGTGAACAGCCATACAGCATAATTGATTACCTCGTTTTAAATGTATATATCTACGTCTTTTACTGATAGAAAACAAAAAAACTAGATGGCCATAGCAATGGTAAAATCAAGAATAAAATTGCAGGTGTCTGGCATTCTCTAAATTTAACAAATGTATAATGAAGCACAGTATTTAATGCAAATAAAGTAAAACCATCTCCAAATGAGAGCCGGACAAAACAACGTTCATTATTTTAAATACTAATTTGTGATCTATAAATGGAAACATTTGTATGTATGTATCTTTAGAAAATAACTTTCATGACTCAACTTATAGTTAAGTCCATGAATTAATACTAAAAAATGTCAAATATTATATCTATAAACCATGTGCTATCTTAAAAAAATAAAATACACAATATTAATTTGAGGCTTACACCAATCTTTGGATAGTCTTTCAAAAATGGTTGTTTCAGGTAGGGAAATGATTTTATATTCTCTCATACTGCACCATTTTTATATGTTTTTTGAGTTTTAAGATGATAGTTTTGCTTTAAAAATATGACTAGAGGAATACTTATTTAACAATTTGATTCTCAGTTTAAAAACCAAGTAAGAAAAAAAAGGTAGAATTTCCTTTTTTCATAGAGAAAATGCGATCTTATCTACAAAACAAAAGTATAAAACAAGGTCATCTTGGAACTTTAGGTTTCCTGTTCTAATGTGAGGAGGTAGTAAGTCACCACTCCATAATAACAAGTGAAATGTCCAATGAACAGACTGAAAAAAATCAATTTTTCTAGGATTCATACATAAGAGCGGTGAGGACACAAAACAAACAAACTGTAGAGTCCAAGACTGGAGAGACAGACAGAAGAATGCAGGGAACTGGCTTACCAGAGCAGAGACTCAGGAGTAGAAATCACCTCAGGAACCAAAGCCAGGAAAACCTGTGCTATAATTGAGGAAGTTTGGAGGCTCAGTGTGGACAACTCTCTCTGAGTTAAAAAAAAAACCTCCAGGGACCCAGTCATTGGAAGCCTTGTAAATCTGTGAGATTTATATACAGGAGATCAACTAGTTTCTCACGGTAAATATCTAGGAGAAGTCTCCTCAAGATTACCAGCAGGAGGAGGGAAAGGTGACCAATTTGGAAATATGTTAAACCACATTATTCTTAGTTAACTAGAGACTAGTTGGCCTGGGGTTTATCAGAGCCTAACTGACTTGAGGAAAGGGAGGTACCCAACTGAGCCCACTCAAGCCTTTCACATGGAAGAAGGAAAATAGCCAACTCTAGTCAGCTCTAGCCATCCTGTGCCACCTAATGGAAAAGAAAAATAAAACTGAAAGACATTTGTGAAATTCACTATCTGGAGACAGAAACTCACTAAAAGCCTGAGATTTAATCACAGGACTACTGAAAGCTTCCCCTCTCCCCATACCTCACCACTACATTACTTTAGGACCTATCTACAGCAGTTCCTTTTAAATGATGGTCTGTTCTCAAGGCAAAATGACAAGGCACACCAAAAGGCAAAAAACACAATATGAAGAGACAGAACAAGCATCAGAAACAGACATGGCAGGGATGTCAGAATTATTAGACCAAAACTTTAAAACAAATGTTACTAATATCCACTGGACTCTCATGGCTAAAGTAGACAGCATGCAAGAACAAATAGTAATGTAAGCAGAAAGATGGAAAGCCTAAGAAGAAATGAGACTCTCTGTACTTTTTTTTTTTATCAAAAAAGTGAACCAAAAATCTAAATTATATATTAAAAAAATCCTCTATTTTATCTCTAAAGATAGTTATCTGCTAAATTTGGGAGGTGGGAAGAGGTAATCTCCAAGTTCCTTTCTATTGTGAATGTTTTAAGATTCTTTCAGAAGCTTGGCATACCTATAAGATAATAATTAGATTTACATTTTAAGAATTAAGTGGTATAAACCATGAAAACCTTTTGGGATGCTATGACATTGATTGCTTATAATTCATAGAGTTACAATATATCCATATAAAATTTAGTATTAATTTCCCCTAGTGAATATCCATCTAAATTTATTACATATAAAATGATATAATTTAATGATTACTATCTACAGAATTATGATGTCTTATATACCACATAAATGTATTTTTCTGATAGTGTTAATATTTAATTTAGAAAAATTTGAATTTGCAAGAATTTCATGTATCAATTTACAATAAGATATTATTCCTAATAGATAATAAACACTGTGTTAAGTATTTGGAATGTCATTTTTTTTTAAAGATTTTATTTGCAAGAGAGGGAGTGAAAGAGAGAGAGTATGAGCAGGGGGAGGTGCAGAGGAAGAAGCAGACTCCCCGCAGAGGGTGAGGGGAGCCCAATGCAGGGCTTGATCACAGGACTCCAAGATCATGACCTGAGCCTAAGGCAACACTTAACAGATTGAGCCACCCAGGTGTCCCTGGAATATCCTATTAATATTATCTGTTTTCTGATACCATTAAACAAATTAATGAAGGAAATAGACACATTGACAACAACTATTATAAAATCAGATGTGAATAAAAAAGACACCTGATTCCACATCTGTGAGTCATAGGAAAAGACATTTTTAAGGTGTTTACCAAGGATGAGTAGAATTTCAGCCCAAAACCCGGAGGAGACAATTTAGGCAAAGAAAATATTTAAGCAGAGACATTGAAGGATCATTACATGTGTAAGTAATCTAAATTCTTCATACAACCAGAGAACATGTTCCCTTAATGTAGTAATGGAACTAAAACTGTTGTCTACATTTTGTATTCGGAGAGGTCCAAAATGAGTTGCATGTCCATAAGAGAGGACTCCAGAAGACCCATTATTGTTAGGGGAGAAAATTCGTATTTATTTTTATTCACAAATGAAACAAATATTACTGATAAGTAAGATATGATTTTAAAACAACATGTCAAGTTGTCTTGTATAAATACAATACTCCAAAGGAGACTGGGTATTCCACAACATCCAGAGGGTTGAAAAGTTAAACCTCTCTTCATTTGTTAACTTCTCACACATTTCCTCAGTCTGCCTGTACTGAATGAAGTGGATTTATACTATAAATAATTTTTTTTAAGATTTATTTATTTATTTATTTATTTATTTATTTATTTATTTATTTCACAGAGGGAGAGAGATCACAAGGAGGCAGAGAGGCAGGCAGAGAGGGGGGGGAAGCAGGCTCCCCGCTGAGCAGGGAGCCCGATGCGGGCCTTGATCCCAGGACCCTGAGATCATGACCTGAGCCAAAAGCAGAGGCTTTAACCCACTGAGCCACCCAGGTGCCCAATAATTTTTAGTTAAAGTAAATCTCCCTTCATTTTGGAGAAAATTTCAGTTTTCTTTAAAGAAACTATAGAAATCCTAAGTAATTGATTATAGATTAGAATGCTTGATATAATTGAAATATTGATTTTTCTCATATTAATCTATATATATCCAATGATTTTCAATTAAATTATATTGTGTTATTTTGTCATAAGCAAATTTTAATTATAATAAAATCAAAGACTAAAACTAGACAAATTGATAATTTAAAAGAACAAAGGTAGGTGGAGGGATGTGCCTTATCAGATTTGAAAAATATAATGAAATCATACTTATTAAAATAGTTATATATTTATATAAATATTAAAAAGATAATTAACAAGACAGAATATGGAACAGAGATTTGGATCTACACTTAAGTGCAATGTTGTTTTATGATAAAGATTCCATTACCAATAAATGTGGAAAAGGTGAACATTTCAATAGATTTGCTTGAACAGATAAAGAAAAATATATTTTCCATATAAAGAAGTTAACCTTGAAAATAGGTAAAGAAAAAGTGAGCCTTGATCATACAGAATCAGTAAAACATAATTTTAGCAGAGAATATAGGAAAATATGAGTTCGTGATAGAATATTTTTTTTAAAGATTTTATTTATTTATTTGACACAGAGAGAGAGAGATTACAAGTAGGCAGAGAGGCAGGCAGAGAGAGAGGAGGAAGCAGGCTCCCTGCTGAGCAGAGAGCCCGATGCGGGCCTCGATTCCAGGATCCTGAGATCATGACCTGAGCTGAAGGCAGAGGCTTTAACCCACTGAGCCACCCAGGCGCCCTGATAGAATATTTCTTAAATGATACATAAACCATGGATATAATAAGAAATACTTGACTCTATAATGTACACTATAAATAATAGTTCACAATGATCAAAGACATGTAGAATCAGGCAACAAATTTGGAGAAACCATTTGGAGCACCAATGAAAAGCAAGAAGTTAAATATAAACCATATCTATATATAAATATAAATTATATATATACTATACACACACACACGTTTGTTCTTGTATATATCTGTTCTTCTGAATTAGTAAGAAAATATAATCAACTAGAAAATAAGAGAAAAAGAACAGGGATTTTATATTATTTATTTATTTTGGTAATAACGGATTTTTAAAAAATGAAGCAAAAGGATTAATCAGGAAACATCTTATTAATAATTAAGGGAATGCAAAGAAAAATCATTATGATGTGTTAATTACTATCTCACAAAACTATTGATATCTGATAATATTAAGTAGAACAAAGGGAACCCTCATATTCTTCTGGTGGTAGTATAAACAAGTAGAGCACATTTGGACACAGTCTTATTATTAAAACACTAATACCCATGAATATTAGTCTGTTGGTCCAAGTTTGTAGACCCTAGTAAGTAGTCGATTCCTGGTTTCCATTTGATAAAACACTGCTCATGACATTAGGGTAAACAAACATGTTTAATACTATCCTTGCCCAAACTAAATTTACAACTCTGAAAGTCTGTTCTCAGGTGAATATTTGATAAAGACTTGCACTGTCTAAGACTGTGGGCTTTATAACAAAAATACCATAGTCTGGACAGCTACTAAACAACAGAAATTTCTTTCTCACAGGTTTGGAAACTTGAGGTCCAATATCAGGGTGCCCACGGAGTCAGGTTCCGGTGAGTACGGGGTCACAGACAACACCTTCCGGTTGTAACGTCACATGGTGGAAATAAGGAGGGGATTCTTTCAGGAACTCTCGTATGAGGTCACCAGTTCCATTCATGAAGACTCCCCATCATGGCCCAATCACATCACAAAGATTCTACTTCCTAATACCATTACCTTAGAGGTTAGGATTTCAACATATGCAGTTTGAGGAGATCCAAATATTCAGACTACAGCAAGTAGACATGTCCAAAAATATAGCATAGTTTTTTTTCTTTAATAGAAAATATTTGAAACAAATGAAAGGATTATTGAGAAAAGGATAGAAAATTAAATTATTATATATTTCTATATTGTAATACCGTACAAAAGAAACAAGTCACAGAAACATATAAACAGCATGATATTTATATAAATGATTATAGCACAGAACATAGCTTGATTCATCTATCATATTGTTATGAGTGATAGTGTCATCCATGATGTGATCCTTTTTCCTCAGTTGCAAACAACTTTTGTTAAAGATCAAAATCAAACAAAGTACAAGCTTATTTCAATATGCATTCCTGGAAAACTCAGTGGGTATTAAAGTTGTGCACAAAAAAAAAAAGTGTCTTCATGAGTTCAATGAACTTAGGCTTTAGGATCAGATCATTATAAACAATTTTTTGCCTACATGGAACCTATATTTATATGACTCTGCTGAGCACTTCAGGAACTTTAGAATTTCTGGCCCCTGCAAACACATTGTCAATAATGATTTCCTAATCATGATAACCACAAAGTTCCCCTAACTCTTCCAAAATGATCTCAAATGGTGTTAATATCCTCAAGGAGAGACTGCACTCTAGTTCCCAAACAAAATCTAGGTGATTTGGGTTTTTTAATGAACAGAATATGGCAACTAGTGAGGCGGCTACAAAGGCATATCAATAGACAAGATGTTACCTACGGACTTTGTAAACATTAGAGATCTTTCCTCGGGGAATTTTTATTTTGGGGTTGCCATGGAAATAAGACTGAAGAAGATATTTTAAGGTTTGCAAGAAATATGTGTAAATTTTCCTCTCTGAGACTAATTTGTGTTGGGCATTGCTTGGTATCCATAGTTTGGTAGCTGAAATTTAGGCAATAATATATTCTGGGACTCAGCCAGATCATGTCTGTCTACCCTATACTATCTTGAGCCCTTATGGTGCCAGGGTTAATGACAGGATGAGTGATACTTCTGGGAACACCTGGGTTTTCCACCCTCTGGGATCCAGTATCACTGATCAAATGATTTCTAGGAAATTACATCTACTTTACATAACAGTGTCAAAAACTAAAAAGATATAGGCATGAAAATTATAAAAATGAAGACTGAAACATTAAAAAAAACCAAAACTGTTGCACCCTGAGGGTGGCAGAATGGTAAACTGGCAGGGACCTAGGCCTTTGGTGACTTATGTTCTACGAGCCCAGGATAGGTGATTTCTGATTTTTTAATTGAAAGTCTTAAACCTCATCACTTTACACTTCTATTATTTGACTTCTTATTTTTTCACTCATAGCCAAACCTAATCCTAATTAATACAGAATTCCATACATGGACACAAGTTATTATAAATGACTATGTTCTACATACCAAAGGCTGCATTTAACTAAAAATCCATAGCATTCACTTGGTAGGTAACAAGGACTTAAATATTATAAACTGATGAAATGATAATTTTTATTGGATTGCAGAAAAATATTTGATCAAAATTTAGTTGTCCATACTGTGGTGCTATGGTCTGAATGTTGGCTGCTTCTACTCTAGTTTTGTAAAATCCTAGAGCAGTCAGTTTGTGAACAGAGATGAAGGGAACATATCTGCTCAGGGTGATCTCTAGTCTGAGTGTTGGTGTTTTAAAACCATCCATATTACAAATAGAAACAATAATAATCAATAGTTCATAGTGGCATCATTAACAAAATGGTGTCCTGGAAATTTTTTGAGCCCCTTCCTAAGCGTTCCGTACTAGAGAGCTGGGGCCAGCATAGCAGTGAAGATCATTTTAAGAGTGCTTTTTGCTTTAGATGGCCTTGAAAAATCTACCAGTCAGGTGGTGGTGATAGTGGGCATAAGATGAGCTCAATAAGTAAAAGACCAGGTGTTCAGTCTTTACGTCTGTACAGTTATTTGTCTTGGTTGCTTTTTTATAAAACTGACTAGAAGCAAAGAAATTGAAGCCTGTTAATTTTGTGGGAACTTATTGCCACAGAGACAATAAATGTAACCTGAAATAGTCTGTGATTGTTCAATCCCTGAAGAAACTCTTGAAATCTCAAAAATATACCAGCAGGATATAAGCTGTAAAGGCTTTGTAGCTACAAAATCAGGCATGTTGCTCAAAGCCCATCTCAAGTAGAGCCATGGACTTACGGAGCCCTAGAGACTGTCCCTTAAAGCAGAGTCATGATCCTTGGAAGATGTCCATGGAGGGATTTCTTTCCAGAAAAGAAGCAGGGTGTGCTAGATGGGCTAAACAAGGAATTTCTTCGGCTGACATAGAAAGGGACCTTTTCTATTTCAGCTCAATGGGATACGATAAGGTGTATGGACCACTAACTGCTCTGTGTTTCTTATATTCCTCTCTTCCAGACAGATCTTTGCAAGCACAGTTATTCTTTTACTCTGTGTTAGGGGCACATAATATGTCCTGTATTATACAGATCACAAGACTATAGGGTGTTATACCGTCTGACAGAGAAAGCTGAATATAATCCTGAAATCATGAACTTTAAACTGAACATGGTAATCCAATGGGAGACTTCCTTGGGAAAGGGAAAGCCGGGATTTTTATGAGTGTCTAAATGGACTGTGGCCAAGACAGCTAAGTGTTCCACAATCTCTGCTCTCTTCTAAAATCCGAGAAGTCTATCTGAGCACATGGCTGCCCCAAATACAAGTCCGCTCGGCTTTTGTAACAACTGGATATAGTCATGTGACAAAGTTCTGGCCAAGCAGAATGGATATAACATCTATTAAGCATATACTAAAAGGAGGGGAAATGCTCTACTCTTCTCTTTCTGCCTTCCTGAGGACTGGAATGTGGGCATGAAGCCTGGAGCTGCCATAGTCATTTGAAGCAGGACAGTCACCGCCATAGCTTAGTAGTGACAAGCAGAAAGGTAGATAGTTCTTGGTTCTTTGACATACTGTGTAACCACCGTAACTGGCCATAGAAAAGTAATCTCTAAGAAAATTAAAGTTTTAAAAAGAAAAAAGAAAAAAGAAAATTTTCTGCAATTTCCAACCAAACAGTGGTCTATATTTCTTTTGGTTTCTCATGATTCAAAAAGGGTCTGAAAAAAAAATCTCTTAGAAATAATCAGCAGGAGGGCGCCTGGGTGGCTCAGTGGGTTAAAGCCTCTGCTTTCGGCTCAGGTCATGATCCCAGGGTCCTGGGATCGAGGCCCGCATCGGGCTCTCTGCTCAGCAGGGAGCCTGCTTCCTCCTCTCTCCTCTCTCTCTGCCTGACTCTCTGCCTACTTGTAATCTCTCTCTGTGTGTCAAATAAATCAATCTTAAAAAAAAAAAAAAAAAAAAAAAAAAAAAAAAAAAGAAATAATCAGCAGGAGACAGCTACTTAAGCAATCTGACATTGGTCGGTATTTATAAATTTCAGTGCCACTTGCTTAGAGCATTTATTCAGGATCTATAAATGAGGTGTGACAGAAACCCTGTGGCTATTATTGATAAACAGTTTTGAAAGCTCATATTTTTATTTTGTTGTGCTAAATTACCAAAAACAGGGACTATCACTAAGGTAATGTGTCATCCAAAATGGAAGCATAGTATTGAGCTTAGGGAGATTTGTGTGTATATTTATATTTTTCTCACTTAAAAAAGTATATGGTGTCTTGTCTATTAATTTTATATGATGAGTTCCCAAAACAGTCAGATTAGAAATATATGTGGTGTTTTTATTAAAATATTTATTTACCTTCATGGGTAAATAAATAAAGCATAGAATAGTCTTTACATTCCCTCCCTACTTTGAACTCTACCATATTTCTTCTTTCAGCCTGCCTGTTTATTTATTTTTTACTTTTTATTTTTTTTATTTTTCTAGTCGTAGATTTTAACTCTAGCTTCAGGATGATAATGAATCTATGGCTCTATGAATAGTTGAAAAGGAACTGCCAATAGCAGTTATTATATTTAAAACTGCTAGATGCAGTAAAATATGAAGTTTCATAAAAAACTCAAATGCTTCTCAGCTTTTGATTTAGATAGCTCAACTTCAAATACGATAGGGCAGAGAAGTTTAATGAGCAGCCTTTGGAACAAATACACTATATAATTCACTCTTTTGCTCACCCAGAGCAAATTCGTACTGCTGGCATTAAAAGTTCTTCTGGTATCCAAATTAAATTATTTTTGAAAGTTCAAGTAAGTCTTTTCACAACTCAGAAGTTTTAAAATAATGATGAGAGGATGAAAAGCAGGACAAGAAAAACATAAGTATACCATGAACTGGTCTTATTTCATTTATATCTGCATATACTGATCAGGTACATATTCCTAGTTTATAAAAAAAAAGGTCCTTCCCTGGATATTTTTGGTAGTCAAAAATGGATGTGATTTGTGATTTTTGAAATTTTCCTTGATGTCATTTATAAAGAATATAGTCGTGGGGTATGGAAGAAATTATGAAGCCACAGTTTTAATTCGGATACACTTAATATTAAAACTGAACCCAAAAGTCATATAATTTTCAGTAGCAAATTCCTTGAGAGAATAGGGATCTTAATGTCTCTAATACAAGTGATTTGATACATACAAATAAGAATAAAAGCTACAGAATAATTCAACTGAGAGACACTCAGATACGAACATTAGCCATCAAAGGACAAAAATACTTCCTGGTTAGATTAATCATACTTTTTTTGTATCTTTACACCACAACATTCAGTCTTGGCTAATTTTGTTAGTAATAAGTTCTTCTCCAAGTTTCTGTGTGGATTTTGTAGTTGCTTTTGTTGTTGTTATGCAACATTTTTTTAAAACCATGATGCTTGTTATATTATATATATTCCTTGTAGGAACTTAATTTATTAATTGTTTTAAATAAGAAATTTAACTTGACTTTACTTGTTAACCTTATAATTTTTAACCCCTGTTAACACTCAGATCTTATAATAACTAAATTAGCCAAAATAATATTGTTCATACTATCTCGGTGTTGGTAGGAAGGCCTACTGCTCTTCCAACTAGAATCAATTGCAGTGAACATCTTTTCAAATTATGGTGATAGAAAATACATTTAAAAAATCCAATACAGACCTTTCATTTTTGCTTGATAAATAGAGGGATGGAATTCCCTGGAATTGCAAGCTCTCCTTGAAGGCATAGACTAGCATCTCCTAAACCTTAGATTAACTCAGGGAGCAAAGCAAAATGAAGATTTCAGGTAGCAACCATAGTAACTGATTGAAATCTTTATTCCATGGGCCTGAAATCTGTATTTGTAGAAGGTCTGAAGTTCATCACCAGGTCCACTGAATTTGAAGAATAATCTTTAAATGCAAAATCATCTTTTGTTGTTGCTTCCCCCCTTATCATTTTATTCTCTGTGGGCCAATACCATTCAAGCCCTGTAATCTCTAGGAGAAGGCAGATCACTCCACACACTTCGCTACTCATAGGCCATGTGTGTATACCCTGTGTTTGTTTCTCCTACTCTTTATTCCCTCCCTTCTACCTAATTATGCATTTATTAACAAACAACCCAGAATTGGATCTAACTTGATTGAGGCTGGGGGAAATCTCACCCTGACTTTAAGGCCAAGAGAGGACTCCCAAAGGAAAGGTTTACTTGGAAGGGGAAGCTCTATAAGTATATATAGCATTTCATATCTTACTTGTCTATTCCTAGTCTGTTACTTGTACACGAAATCATCAAATTTATTTTTATAAAATAAATTGCCACAGTTGGCATAAAACTCTTAAACCCATGTCTTTTAATATGAATTTTTCAATACTGATATTTCATGTTTTATCTGATTGTTAAATTCTTTAACTTTAGGCCTTTGAATTAATTTTAAATCTCATGTTGACATTCTTATTTTTTTAAATCAAACTTTAATCCCTATCAGAAGATAGCCAATGCTTTTATAATAAATGTATCTTAATTTTCAAAGATATTTTTCTTTCTACTTTTTTCTATAATTTTGTGAACTTCTAATTTTCTACTTATATTTTAAAAAACAGTTTCCCATCTTTTGTTTTTCCCTTTACTTGTACACATTGTTTTTTTTGTTCATGTTTTGCATTTTAGTTTTTGTTTTTAACAAAAGATGACAAGACATAGAACCAGAGTAGTGGTGGCAAAGGAAGTGACTGACATCATGAATTAGAAAGTCTTTATTCCCTCAGGTTCCTCTTTTGCTTTTCCTTAGTGGTCTTGCAAGAAAATAATACTTTTTTAAAAAAAAAAATCACTGCGATTCTAGAGACTCACCAATCATCTCAGCCAATGATATTTCTTCTTGGAATAGAACATACTGTTTATTAATAAAGTGATTTTTTTCAGATATTTCTAGCTGTCTAATCATTACAACTAGAGGATCAGAGTCAAACTCCATCCTCTTCAATAAGTACAGTGAAATATTACAAAAGCGACAAAATATCTCCAAAAATGTCTTACATGTGAAGTATTTTAAAAACAATTCTATCAAACATGTAATCAAGGATATTGCTGATGTTGTTTAAATTATTAGACATCTTGAAAGGGAAGAGAGACAATCACGATAATTTTGGTGGCTCATTTTTTGTCCCTCTTTAGCCGAGAAATGTTCAGTAGGTTTGAGTCGAATCAAGAGATTAGGCTGATTCCAGGTGCTGAGCTCAGGAGAATGCCCATTATTCATGAGATTACTCCTCGGAACAAGGGCTTCAATTGCTATGATTCTAAATGTTGCCTCCTCCCACCATTATATCCATGATTATTGTGAAGCAGAGTCTCTCAGTTGGGATACTGGTCATGGTCCCTACAAATCATCTGTAGGGTAATGGAAGTTTGGGAGTCTGTGTGCTCTACTGATTTATGGCTAAGAACATTTCCTGCAATAAAACGCATTTCGTATGTGAATTGTGTAGTGCTAGTGGGTGTATGTATGCTCTGACCCATATGTAAAATGAAATAAAAAGTTGAACTTTTCTGAGACTCATCTGCTAAACTTGCCTCTCAAAACACAAATTATTACCCTCTCCAATAAGATGAGTCAGGATATGAAATCCACAAGACATTGATTGTCAATCATTTTGATAGAATATGAGGTGGTAAAGCAGGTTTGGAGACTGAGTATCTAACGTGCCATAGAATGACAACCCCTAGGCAAGGACCCCAGCCCCTGATACATTAAAGAAGCAACTGGAGTGCCTCCATCAAGGAGATTGAAAAGCTGACAGCCGGGCGCCTGGGTGGCTCAGTGGGTTAAAGCCTCTGCTTTCGGCTCAGGTCATGATCTCAGTGTCCTGGGATCGAGGCCCGCATTGGGCTCTCTGCTCAGCAGGGAGCCTGCTTCCTCCTCTCCCATCTCTCTGCCTGCCTCTCTGCCTACTTGTAATCTCTCTCTCTCTGTGTCAAATAAATAAATAAAATCTTTAAAAAAAAAGAAAAGCTGGCAGCCTGAGGTAGAATGCCATGTGTTAATCAGAATGCAATGGTATATCTGCTACTGCTTCTGACCCCTATAAGATTTTCCCAGTAAAAGCCACACGATAATTCACCATGGTGTCCTTGACAAGATAGCTAAAAATCTGTGTCCTAACATGTTAGTTCGATCAAAGTTTGTAGCTGCAAAACACTGAAATGGATGTCTCACAATAAAAAGCTAACAGAATAAATAATTATTCATTCATTTATTAAAATCCTATGAAGCTAACAAAACAATGTTAATGACACACACTATCTTTTAAGTATAATCAAATTCTATAGATAAAAGCATTAGATGGAAAACCAGTATGTGTTTTATGAGTGTTTATAGAGAGAGTGATTATACAAAGTCATGTACCAAAATATTAACACTTGGCTATAGGCGGATTTCCATTTTATCTGCATTTTCTAACATTTTGCAATAAAAGATGAAATACTAGAAGAAAATGGTAGCATACATCCTTAATAACAATTTCACTAATATTTGTTTTTAAGGGCATTCACCTTCCTGGTTTGCCTAAGGTCATTCCAATTTTAGCCCTGAACATCCTTAGAAACTTCGTCAGTGCCAAGCAAACCAGGCGGCTCATTACCCTACATACATAGGACAGTTAACAAGCATTCCAAGTACTAGCAGTCACTTAATAAATATTTGCTGAGTGACTTATTGCTAAATTAATACATTAGTCATCTCTGGACACTAAGGTAACAAGATTGGAAGTAAATCCAATAAACTCTGGGATCAGAAATTACTGTAATATGTGACCCAGACTGCTATGTGCTCACGAGACCTCTTTCCTTTCTTTTCCTGGACACATAACCACATTATGTTTGCAAGCCTACTTTGTTGAGCTTGGGGTGATAAAATATGAATATAAAAATGATGTGCTCCATGCTAGGGCCTGGTGCATAAAAACCTTTGGTAAGTTCTGTCATGTTTAATTGCCTTATCTTTTGCCCAGATGCTGAGTATCTAGCCCTAGCAGAGGGCTCTGAAATTCCAGGTGTCAACAAAGTCCAAGTTAGAGGGACTATGAGTCCCTGAGTGACTGCGTAAAATGCCACAAGCAAATCAAGGACAACAGATTTCACTTTGCATGAAGGAAAAATGAACTTTAATATTTGTCACTGACATTTGGGGCTTGGTTAGTTCAGAAACTAAAGTTATATATGTACTTATAGAATCATAGGAACTTGCCGTATTAAGAACAAATGAATGCTCCTAATTATGACAGATAATTTATTTTTAATTGAAATATTTAAGATTAGGTGATCTATGAGAATAGTTCACAAGTAGTAAGAGTCAATATTTCCCTTTTCTGCTTTTGCTTTTCACAAAGTGTAAAAATAATTGGTCCAATAGTCTTATTTCTATGTGTCTAAGAAACTTATTGTAAACATATTCTTATTTAACAATGAGAAAATTAATTCAGCTTTATCTTCAAAGACTCTCTGTCTACAGGATATGAGTAGAACCGTTTCTACCTGATCTGTCTAATTAGATCAAAGGAGACAGACTGGACAATTTGCACAATTTTTATCTAATAACAAACTGAAATCCATGGACTCTCAGCTCTTGAAATGTTTACCACATGGCCCATTTGAAAAGAGCAGCAATAGTATTAAGGTCATGACAAATTAAGTGAGACAATTTTAAATGTTTTAGGTGACCCGCCTTGCTATTCATATATCCTAATATAGGTGTTGAACGACTCCTCTTTTTCTGTGTTGTTTGAATTTAATTTTAAGATTTGATTTCCATAAAGCCTAGCCATTTGCCCTTTGTCAAGCTCTCTAGCCAAAAGGTTGTCTGCTTCATTTCCATTAATAAAAAGAACGTGTTTTTAAACTTTAACCAGATTATCTTAAGGGCAAAAAATGAATATAACTGTGAACTGTTTTTCAAGTAGCTAGATTTCCAACTCAGAATCATTGATTGTTCAACAAATAAAAGTATTTTTATATTATTTCCATTTTCGTTAATTTTTCATTGTTCTTAATTATTGAAATTAAGGAAAATGTGTAAGTAGTGATTTTCAAATTCGGGTTCCAATCAAGTAATTCAATCAATCAAATTCTAACATAATGATAATATGAGTAATTTTACAAGTATAGTTATTTTATTGTCATTGTTAGGTAAACATACATATTTCACATTTGCCAGTAGGAACAACGGAGTTGAGTGGTATTCTATAAGGATAAGAAAAATCTAAAAATTCAAGGCCAGGACTTTCCATGCAGGAAAATTTCATAAAATGTATGCATTCTTAACCATTTCCTCATTACAAATAGATTTAATCTTATACCACATCCCTATTAGTAGGTACATATTATAAATATTTATTGTCTAATGATCTACAAGTATATCATCGATATTGGTTGTCCTGGTGTTTACGATACACTTCTTTAACTTATCATACTTCATAAGGGACCTCAGTTGAGGTAAATAATCTTTATACTTGGATATGAGCATTTCTATCCGGTTGTTAGGGTGAGGACTGAGTCAGTACAATCAGTAGTTGAGCTGGGTTTATATTGTGTTGTTATTATCATTACCTTTGGCGCAGCCCATGTTCCAATATCCTCTAGTGGCTAGCTGTCCTTCCTTGTGCTTAAGGTGGGGCCTGGGGTCCTCACAGTCTTCTCCCCATTTTGCTGCTTCCCCCCTCAGGTTTCAGCTGTTCCTGCTCACCTGTACTACCTGCAGGATGTCTCTTCATGCAGTTGGCCCACCAGGGGTAGATAACTGTCATTTATTTTTGGTAGAAAGCTTACAGTGAGGGCAGGGGCATTCCCTCTTGTCATGGTACAGCTACAATATTGAGTCCAAATTCCTTCCTGACATTATTTTTCCCCTTCCCCTTCCTTCAGCCCACGGTAGTCAAACCCTTTATTGTGTTTCTGTTTGAAACCCAGAGACTCCTGCTCCTCCTACAGGAAAGAAGACCCCTGCTAGGTTTAGATATAGGATGTTCCACCTAAGATCCTTTGCTGTCCCTTCCCCAGAATAGGCATTTTTATTTTCTTTCTTTCTCCGAGTTTCAAAAGAAGTTTGATTTTATCCAGGGTGCCAAAGAATTACCGAACTGTCCTACAGAAGTCAACCAGTTTTGTTTTTACTCATTTTATAGAATCAATTGATTTTTCTCCACCTCTCTCCTGGGTTCTGAAAGACAATTTGCAGCTTCTTCCACCACAGCTTAAGAATTTTACTTCTTAGGAGAAAAGGTCATAGATACATGAACAGGGTTTTGTGCTCATTCCCTCGCAACCGCCAATCACCTACTGATCATTTGTGTCGTGTAGGAAGACTCTCCGTGGACTCCTGCTCTAACCACAGCTTTTTTCATGAGCACTTAGTAGAAACCCATAAAAAGAACGTTGTGACAGTTTGGGATCCTCATCTTGTATTTGCTACCCCCAGTTTTTGCTGAATCTCATGGATACTCAACCTTGGATTTAATATGGTCTTTAATATTTTGCTGATTTCTTCTAATTTACTTTTAAGATGGATGCTACTTTCTCCCTTGCTCTGGCAAGTTTCAAAAACTTCTCCCCCTTTGGAAGTTAGGGTGTCGATCATCCTCTGAAGTCAGTTGTCAGCTCTCTGATGTGCTCAAGATAAATTACACACACACACACACACACACACACACACACACACACACACGTTTTTTCTCTTCCTCATGGTTGAGTTAGAAACAAGCAACATTATTTATAATGTTCCATGCCCTAAATTTCTGGTTGTCTTTTAGTTTAGTTTAGTTTTCTCCTCTAATTTTAGTAATTTGATTATGATGGGTTTTCATGTGGTTTTGTTCATGTTCCTTCTGCTTGAAGTATGTTAAACATATTTAAACTACAGGTGTGACAGGCAGAATAATGGACTCCCAAGACATCCAAGTCTAGAGAAACTGTTAATATGTTATGTTTCATGGAAAAGGGGAATTAAGGTTGCAAATGGAATAAAGTTTACTAATAACCTAAATTTAAGATAGGGAGATTATCATAGATAATCCAGGAGGGGCCAATGTAATGTTAAATTAACTGTGAAATGGAGATTGGATTTGAGAATTCCCTGAGCAGACAAAGCTATTTAAGCAAAAGGAAATCTAGTGTATTTTATGAACAGAAGCTTATTTTATGAAACTTTACTTAGGTTATTTCTTGTAAATGTCTCTGATAATCATAAAAGAAACTTGTATTTTTCCTAAAAATGGTATAAAATAATCACTTTTAACCAATCCCCTGTCCTCTGGAAATCCCCACTGGAATGACCATTCATTGTACAGATTACACGACTTCCTCATTTTCACTTTATAAGCCATCTTGTAAATTTATGCCTCTAACCTTCATCAGAGTTTTTATCTTTTGAAAGCTCCCATTTTGAGAACTGTTCTTATATGCACGATAAATTCTTACTAAATACTATTTATTGATTTGGTAGTTTAAAGTTTGCTATTTCCAGATTTTTGACAGTAATTACAAGGACTTTTAAAAGTGGAAACCGGAAACAGAAGCGTCGGTGTCAGAGTGAGACAGTGTGAGAAAGATTAGAGTGGCCATAGCTGGCATTGAAGATGGAACAGATACCAGCCAAGGAATGCAGGCACACTCCAGGAGCTAGAAAAGGCAAGAAAAGTGATTTTCCCCTACAGCTTCCAGAAGGGAATGTGATACTTCTAACACCTTGGTATTAGTCCAGACCCTCTTCAGAATTCAGATCTCTAGAAATTTTAGATAACAAATTTGTGTCATTTCAAGCCACGAGGTTTGTGATAATTTGTTACACTAGCAATGTGATACTAATACTTTAATATTAATATTTTTATCAAAAATATATTCATTGTTCTTCAAATAATATATTCATTATTAATTCAAATATATTTTCCTCTCTCCTCTCCCCACTCTTTCTTTTGGTTGGATTCCAACTATGTAATGCCACATCAATTGATGTTAACACACAATTCATTAGTGTTCTGCTCACTCTTTCCTTTTATTTTGTGTAGCTCATCACATCTCTGATTTATTTGGCTGGGTTCTTTTGCAGTATCCTGTGTGTAATCTTTTCTTCCATAGCATTTAATCTGTTGTTATCCCCATGTGTGTATTTTTCATTTCACTGACTGTATTCTACAATTTTTCTTGTATTTTTTAAATTTTTTAAAGTTTTTCTCATCATCACATTCATGTTTGCTTCTACTTTCTTTCCTTTTTTTAAGATTATTTATTTTGGGGGGGGAGGGGAGCAGAGAGAGAGAGAGAGTCTTTTAAGCAGACTCTGAACAATGTGGGACTCAATCTCACCACCTAGAATTGCGACCTGAACTGAAACCAAGAGTCAGACGCTTAACTGCCTGTGCCACCCAGGTGCCTCCTTCTACTTTCTTAAACATATGAGTTATACTTATAATAGGTTTCCTAACTGCTGTATCTGCTTTTTCTACTGTGTGGGATTTTTTCTACGTCAATTTCTGTTGATCGATTTTTATCCTGGTTGTGGGTTTATTCTGTTGCTTCTTTGGATACTTGGTTATTTTTTATTGACTGCCACACATTGTGGACTTTACTCTGGTTGGTGCTAAATTTTGTTGTATTTCGGAAAATGTCACTGGACTTTTAAAGTATAGTTAGCTTATTTTTAATTTACTTAATTCTTTAAAGATCTGTTTTAAGCTTTGTTAGGGCAGGTCCAGAGCAGCCTTTAGTTGAAGCCTAATTTTACACCAGTAGTAAAATAAAACCACTCTGAACATTTTATGAGGGGTCACGCATTTTAGGAAGTTTTTCATCCTGGTTGAGTGGAGCAGGAACCAGTCACCAGTCTGTGTGAACTCCAGGGGTTATCCTGCTTACACACTTTCTGTGGTTTCTTTCCTGGCTGACGTTGACTTCTTCTCATCCATGCATAGTTCAGAACTCTGCTCAAAACTCAAGTGGACAATTATAGAGATCTCCTGAGCTTCCTCTTCTGTAGGATCCTCCGCTCCACTGTTGTGCCCTCTAAATTCTAAGCCCCTAAGCATCTCATCAAAGAAGAAGTTCCCATCTAAGCTTCAGTGAAATCCATTTCCTCAACTGAGCAAGCCTACTGAGCTCTGTTGAGGAACATCCTCTGTTTTGTAACATGGAAATTCTCTCCAGTCAATAGCTGGACCACGGGAGAACTCACCTACTTCATTTCGCTTCTTTCATGGGTCAGTTTCCTGTGCTTCCTGATTTCTAGCATTTGGAAATGTTTATCATATATTTTATTGATTGTCTATTTAAAGGAGAAGAGATATGCCAGCCCAATTACCATATGGTGGCCAGAAGCACAAGTCCTCAAATGCAAAATAGTGTAATTTTCTTTCTTTATAGAGAAAAAAAAGATAAAAGAATTATTTCCCTCTGCTTATCCAGGGAATATAAAGAAGACTCAAATAGCCTACATAGAATGAAATTAAGACAACAAATCTCTAAATGTTATCAAAAATCTTAATATATTTCAAAACCATATAATGATTCCATTTATTTTTATAAAAGTCTAGATTAGAAACTGGGAAAATGTACTATTCTAGTGTAACAGATATATGCTAATTTATTTTACAGAATGTATTATATTAATAAACCCCGAGAGTGTGTCTCTTTCCCAAGAAGAATAGAAATGATGCACAGTGACACTAAAAAAAAGTATTGAATTATGAATGTCAAAAAGTTCACTTATTTTTCTAATAATTTAAACCATGTATATGTAAATTGGGAAATCTTATTAATATTGATCATCATCTAAAAATATTATCTAAATCTGGTGGAGCCTATCACCAAAGGTATCATACAGTCTTAATAACCATAATGTGTGAGACAAAGCTATTATATCATAGTTATTATTGCATTATAATAATAGCCAGAATGAGTAAACACCAATCATAGAAACACTATGTTCAAAAATATTCTCACTTATAATGTCATTTCTTTTAGTAGAAAATGGGGCAAAACAGCTACGTAAGTAATATCATTGATAAACTTAATGATTATTAATTAAGACAAAAAACTGAGTTTTAGTTTTCCTAAATTGTATTAGATACAGTTATTACAGAACACTGACATAGGTAATAATCTCACTAAAACAATGTTACAAAAATGACACATTAGTTTGGTAAAGGTAACTTCTCTTTTTATCTGAATTAAATAATCAAAAGGTTTATAAAAAAATTCCTAAACGCAGAAATTAGCAGGTCAGACAGGAAATATAATTGTCTATAAGACATTCTTCTATGACTATTAGTAAATAAATTGTTTATAGGGGAAATACATTCTTAATTTGTTTGAATCTTTCTGAAATTACCAATTTCATTGTGACCATATATGAACCAAAATGCAGAGATAATCAAATTAAGTCACTGGAATTTTAAGTCATACTACTATCTAGTCATTGGACCTCAACTCTAGCTAACTAATTGACACTTTTTTGTAAAGGTTTTATTTATTTGTCAGAGAGAGAGAGCGAGCACAAGCAGGGGGAGCGGCAGGCAGAGCAGGCAGAGGGAGAAGCGGGCTCGCCACCGAGCAAGGAGCCAGACTCAGGACTTGATCCCAGGATCCTGGGATCATGATCCGACCTGAAGGCAGCCACTTAACCAACTGAGACACTTTTGTTATTAAGAGAACATAAAGCCGTGATATCTAAGTAATAGTAACAACTCGAATACTTTCCTCTCTCTCTAAAGGCTTCCAGTGTTTTAGCCGTGTCTAAACCTTTGTCAAATGCCTACTAGTGCTATAAATCCAAACATTTATCTGAACAAGAAAAGGAAAAAAATGTATTCTTGCCATGGTTCATAATGACGAGTATGCTTTCTCTTCTCTTTTTTCTTTCTCTTTTCATGAAAATCGGTGTTTTCTAGTGAATTCTGAGTGTATTGACTGAAGGCAAATTTTGTGTTTTCAGACTGCTTGAAATGAAATTAGAAGAAGTATTTTGGAAATCCTGAGGGAGAAGATGTAGGGGAGTGAGGAGAAATGAACCCAAGTGATAGATAATGTTCTCAAGCCCAAATATTCTTTCAAGGGTCAGATTTGTCAATTCTTTGCCAAGATATAATTTGCGACAAATTCTTTTATGAGTACTTTCCCTTCAGGAAAATATTATCTTTCGCTCCGGATAAAATTTGCACTTTTATGACATTATTTGAGAGAAGTTGGTAAAGAATTCAGAATAAAATATATCATTCTTGGTGGATCTTCACGGTGAAAACTTGAAATCTCCAGCTGACACCAGAAAGGTTGTAAACCTTGCAGAACTCCACATCAGGGAGCTTACAAGCAGATCTTTCCAGCTCAGTTGAGTCCCCAGATACTGCAGTTAGCTAATAGACAGATTTCTACCTCATAAGAGACTCTGAGCCACAATCAGCCAAACTGAACTTCAGAAATTGTGAGATTCTAAATGTTTGTTGTTTTAAGCTACTGAATTTTGGGATATCTTTTATATATCAATAGACAATTAAAACAACTCACCATTAATTAATAAAGAAACTGAGGCAGAGAAGGATTTAAGTGATTTGCCAAGGTTATTCAGGAGGTGATTCTCTTACTTGGCTAAAATATCCATTTCCCCTACCACATCCTGCAGTAATATAAACCCTAATAGGTTGTGATTCAGAGAAAAATGAGCCTTTCAGAAACCTATAGCAGTGAGTCTTGAATGATCTAAATCAATCATGGTAATTCCACTAGCTATACTGGTTGAAATTTAAGAGAGTAAGATGTGGCAAAATATTGGCCAACGAGGGAAATTTGTTGAAGGGCATATGAGTAAGGTTTTCTCTGATAAAAAGAGGTGCCAAGGTAGAAAACCTTATTTTCCTTCTGCTTGACATTATTATATATGCATATGATAGCCAGAAATTATGGCAGGCATCTGGAGACATGGGGAAGTAGTGTACTTCTTATGGACTGAACGAATATTTGTTATCCCCCAAATTCATATGTTGGAGCCCTTACCTTGAGTGTGATGGTATTTGGATGTGGGGTCTTTGGGAGATAATTCAGTGTAGATGAGGTCATGCAGGTGGGGCTCCCATGATGAGATTTGTATCCTTGTAAGAAAAGGAAAAAAATACAGCTCATTCTCTCCCTCCATTAACTTAGACTGAGGGAAAGTCACCTGGGGACATAGTGAGAAGGTAGACATTTGGAAGCCAGGGAGAGAACTCTCATCAGGAACTGATCAGCTGGCATCTTGGAGTTCCTAGTCTCCAGAGCTGTGAGAAATAAATGTTGTTTTTTTTAAAGTTACTCAGTCTATGCTATTTTATTATGGTGGCCTGAGCTAAGATAAGACTTAATAAGAAACACAGAATGAAAAAGAAATACAAAGAATTTAGAGTTTGCTGATATGGGTATGTTGTTAACCGAACTAGTCATGGAATAACTCTACAGCTATCACATAATTACTTGGCACATTGGTTAAGCTATTTTTGTTTGTGTCTTTTATTACTCAGTTTATGGATAAAAATGTCAGAATCAAGAGAAGAAATAACTACTAATTTGGCTACATTTTTCTCATTTAACCAATCGTCCTATACTCCAGCATTCTTCTGTTATAGCAAACAATTGGCAATTTTCTACAAAATGCAGACAATACAGGCGAAAACAAGTATATACAGGCATGATGTGTCATAGACTCATCAGCTAGCTTTGTAAAAATAGTCCATCTAGAGTGGCTGGCCTGCTTGCTTGCCCTCTTGTTGGTGAGAGGCCAGGCAGCCTGGAGCAAGCTAGAGTGCCCGGGTTGACCCCTCTAAGGGGTCTATGAACGGTGGCCCCAGCACCCCCCGCCCCGGGTGGCTGAGTAAGCACAGGTGCAAGCACAAATGCTGGGGTTTGCGGGATGACCTGAGACAGACCAAATCATAGGGCCTCGATCATGACCATGCAGAATGGACTGTGGCGGTCATCCTAGAGCCTCAGTGCCCGGAGCTCCGGAGTCCTCCTTCTCCATGTGCTTTCGCTCCTTTAGCCTGAAAGGGTCAGATTTGCCATCAAAGCAGCAACCTCTCTTTTTTCTCTCGTATTTTGATAAACACTGAAGAAACTGGAGCTGTTCAACTGTATCTTGGGGAAATTCTCAGCACTGGTTTATTTGGTGCATGGAACCTCTCACTGTTTTCAATACATGATGAGGAATCAACTGTTTTGTATACTTGTTCTCAGATATCATTTTGACAAGCCAGCACCATAATTACAAGCTACTAGAATAAAGTCTGTCGACTTTTAAAGACATAAAATAATCACTCAATAAAACTAGAAACAAAATTCTCTATTCTATAACTTACACTTGAATAAGTCTATTATCTTTTCAATAGTTGACATCTTGTGTATACATCCACCTCTGTTGGATTCTTTGTGCTTTTGCTCTTATTGATTGAGACTATTTTGTGTTTTGACTGTGAACTGGCCATTGAATTAGACATTGTACATTTAAGTTTGGATTTCTTTGTTGTTGTTGTTTTTAACCTTACTAAGAATTTAATTAAATATTCAGATGTGTAGGTTAATGTCTTCTGTCAAATTTGGAAACGAATGTCTTTATGTTTCTTTTTAATAAGAAGTCAAGATCTTTTATCCACTTTTCTGAAATGTCAACTATAATCCTGATATGAGTTTAAATTTTGCTATTATTTTTTCCTGTTTGATTTTTCAGGATAAAGCACATTACCTCATTACCTAGCCATAAAGACATCTCTCTATATACCCATTAGAAGCCCCAGAAAAAAAAAGACAGTCCAATGGGGTAAAAAAAAATGTTAGATGCACTAATAGCTGAAAATATCATCTGGGCATATACATCACTGTATCATCTTTCCATATTTTTAAAAATTTCTGCTTCTGTATAAATAAATATGCTGATGAATTTTAATGAGGGCAGAGTCATCTCAATTTTTCATATTAATTCTAGTAGTAAATCCTGTTTCAAAACTGGAAATGTACTCATCTTCTATGCACAGCTCTCCTTTTCCATTTTTCAATCTATTTTCAGTTTTAACAAATTTTGTTTTATTTAATTTTTAACTCAATTTTTGACATTAGACATTTTTTCTTTCAATTTATGTCATAATTCATTGCTATGTTAGTAAAATCCTTTCCTTCTGAATTAAAAATTGGTGGTGGTCTCAACAGCAGCCACAACAAAATATATATATATATTTATATGTATATATATATTTATATGTATATATAAAGGATATGTTATGGATATGTATAATATATATATAAAATATCACATATTATACATATATATTTAATAGTTATTAACTAGAATTGCTCTGTATAAGTTCAAGAGTACAGCTAAACGTGTTAGAGGATGTATTCTATAAATGAAACAGTGTTTAGAGCCTCCTGCAACAGCATATGTACAAGTAACTACCCCTTCTGTGCACCATTCCGCAATACCTCTTCCCTTAACTATTCCCAACTTGATATTTCAGCATATACTGATTGAATATCTGCCCATTTTAACTCAAGTGTAAGTTACAGAGAGAATTTTGTTTCTTGTTTTATTGCAATTGGGGGTGTTTTGTTTGTTTGTTTTAACTTTCCTGAGTGTCCTATTGGATTTGGGATGCTGTAACAGGAGACCCAAGTCCGGGTGGCTTATAAATAATAGATACGTAATAGATACAGTATTTCTCAAATTCTGGAAGCTGCAGATCTGAGATCAAGGTGCCAGCAGATTCCATGTCTGGTGAGATATGAGTCCTAATGCACACTGCCAACCTCTCATTATGTCCTCACATGACAGGAAGAGGATGAAAGGGATCCTTTTTGTAAGGGCTCTAATCCCATTTATGAGGGCTCAACCCCCATGACCTATCACCTAACAAAATCCCCACCTCCTCATAGGTGTGTGGTAGGATTTCAATATTCACTTTGGGGGACACCAATATTCAGTCCATTGCATTGGGTATTTTTCTGAGATGAAAAGGAAGGAAATTGGAATGGTAAACTATTATCTAACCAACACATTTTCTGCTGATTGTTTCCAGCCTCATTTCAGTAGACACTTCTATGTGTCCATAAATGGCTATGAATAATTGTTGTTTTTATCACTGCTGAAATGAAAACACTGATGCAAAAGGCAATTCTTAATAAGAGGTGAGAGGACTGTTTCCGGAGTCCTCTGCAAGGACTCCTGGTATTCAAGTCTGAGTTCCATCGTGTTATTAATTGGATGCTATGCCGCATGATAACTAATTCTTTTGAAATTTGCTTTTCTCATCTGTGTAATGGGAATCATACTGAAATTTAAATTCTAAGGCTGATGTGAGGATTAATGAGGTAACTTATATTCTATGATCATGAAAGTGTCCAGAGCATGGTTGGCTCTTAATACCAGTAGTTATTTATTTTTTTTTATCATTATCGTGAAAGCCTTATCAGCCTCAATGGAAAGATGGTTTTTGGTGAGAAATATATTTCTTTTCTCTTCCTATGGCTAAGCAAAAGCAAACAAATATCTCTTCAGTTATTACTGGTTTGATTAGGTTCAGTAACTGAACCCGAGTTTGTGCAACAAGGCCATAGAAATAGCACAAAGAAGAAACAATTCAAACCCTGGCTTTTGTCACTCAAATTTCACTCTATTTCCACTGGGTGATTGCTTCTCAAACACTATTTAAGCAGTCGACATATTTAAAAGAAAAAAAAAATTTCTTTTCATATTGTTCTTCTTTTCATAGTGTTCTTTGCAACACTATGCTTTTCAGGCAGTTTACAACTTACTGCTTAGCCATTCAATTTTTTAAATGACTTTTCTGTGCATATTACATACAAATTTTTAAGAAGCCTAGGGATCCACAGTAGAAATTATTGTACAACATCATGTTGCCTTCCTACCTGACAATTTAACTTCATTAAATATTTAAGGTACAGTTAAGTGAATGACACAAAGCTATCATTAAGCTTTGACTAGTATGACTCAATAACTTAAAAATCCTAAACTTTTGGATAATTATATAATTAATAGGATGGCTCTTTAAAATTGATATAATATTTTAATAAATGGTATTAATAGAAGAAATGGGCCATATTGATTTAGAGATAGGGAGTTATTTCAAATTATATAGGTATGTCTTTTTAAGTGGCATATTTTGTGTTTTTAAATGATAAGAAACATTTTGTACATGATTTATACATACCCATAATTAGACATACTAGTAGCAAAAGAAAAAAATGTAAAATAGGACTTAAATTTACTTTATATATAGTATCATATAAAACTTATACAGCAAAACAAAATACGCACCTTGTTAATGGTAAATGATTTGTTATTTTTCCAAGAAAATAACATTATTTTTCATTGGTTTTTGATCTACCATATAAAAATTTTTTTTTTTTAAAGATTTTATTTATTTATTTCACAGCGGGAGAGAGATCACAAGGAGGCAGGGAGGCAGGCAGAGAGAGAGAGAGAGAGGGGGAAGCAGGCTCCCTGCCAAGCAGAGAGCCCGACGCGGGCCTCGATCCCAGGACCCTGAGATCATGACCTGGGCCGAAAGCAGAGGCTTTAACCCACTGAGCCACCCAGGCGCCCTCTACCATATAAAAATTTTTATCATAAAAATGCCTGATAAAAATTAATGTTCCCATCCACACTTTTGAAAAAGTTGCCTTTATCTGGAGAAAAAGCTTTTTAATTGTTTAAACTGTGTTTGCTTTACAATTATAGGTTCAATTTAGCTTTATAAAAGTTTAAAATACAGAGTTGACTCAGTTAAAAGAATGAAAAACTATTATTTTCTTTGACTCATAAGAAATACTTTTTATAAATCTGTTGTCAAGTAATGGTAAAAATAAATCTTTCCAATTGGGCAAGCATTTTGTTATTAGGCATGTAAATTCATATAAAAATGGTGAGTTACATTATTCAATAAATGGATGAAACTTGCTACAAAAAATATCAAGGCAAGATTTTAGATTTTTTTCCAGAAACCAATAGAGTAGAAAGTGGAATCAGGGCGCCTGGGTGGCTCAGTGGGTTAAAGCCGCTGCCTTCGGCTCAGGTCATGAACCCAGGGTCCTGGGATCGAGGCCCACATCGGGCTCTCTGCTCAGCAGGGAGCCTGCTTCCTCCTCTCTCCTCTCTCTCTGCCTGCCTCCCTGCCTACTTGTAATCTCTCTCTCTCTCTGTGTCAAATGAATAAATAAAATCTTTTAAAAAAAAAAAAAAAGAAAGTGGAATCAATTAAATCCATGCATAGAATTTTTCTAGCTACATTTAAATATTTTGCTGGTCAGTAAACATTTCTGAACTGGCCATATCTGAACTGTCTATGAGAGACAAAAACACTCTTTCATAAAAACTCAAGAGGGATATTTTTCTGTTGCCTCCAAGAATTTAGCCATTCTTTCCTTTATCTGATAAATAACTACTATTACTTTATCTGGCAAATATTTGTTGACTGCATACTGCTTCATGGCAAGCACTTCATGGTATACTATAATAATACACCTTAATCTTTGAGCCCCTGGAGTTCCGAATTTAATGGAGGAGAAATAAAATATATAAATAAAATACAAATATCAAGTTCTAAGTATAAGAAGTAAAATGAAACAGAGTAAGCTGATAATGACTGTCAAAGAAGGAAATTATAATTTATATCAGATGGTGAGAACAAGTTTTTCATAAGTGATCATCAGTCATAGGGCAAAAAGAAGAAAAAGAAAGCGTATGAGATATTTGGGAGAAGAGTATTACAAATGAAGTAACAGAAAATGCAAATACGGTACAATATTCTAGATGAAAGGGTAAACCTTAGCAACTCGAGTGTAAAATATAACCAGATATTATATTTAGTATCTGGTGTATCACTTGGAAAGGACTGATACTGTGAAACTGATACTTTCGTAAGAGCTCACCAGTGATACAATGAGAATGTGCAGACGTGGAAAGTGTTAAGGGATCAGGGCCTGATAGCATGACCAAGGGAAGAAAAATTACCTGCTTGGTCATCAAGCATGGTGAGTAAAGCAAGCTGATAAATAACTGAAAATGATCTACAATACTCAGGCTTCCCATGCAACTTGCTGTGTGAAATAAAATTGTCTAGTAATTAAACTTCTGAATACCATTCAATGCTAGAACAGCAAAACGCTGCCCTAGATATATCCAAATATCAAATGTACACTGGCAAAATTCACAACTTGGGACCTTCACAACATACTTGTTAAATGCCCTTCATTGGGGATGCTCTCAAAGCTTAGTACATTAACTACTATAATATTCTTAAGTATCATATTTATACATATTTTAATTTAGTTTTATGCTCTCAAAGCAAATGTGCAAGTATCTACTCCCCTGTAAGGGCAATCTCATATTCTATTTAACCATTAGAGTGATTGGAATGTCTTCATGTTCAGAATATAAATGAAAATAACTCATGAAAATGTGGAATATTTTCTCTCATAGCTTTATTTGTCATATTCATGTCATTCCAGCACAACCTGTACTGAAGTAATTGCCTCTTTAATGAATAAGGAGCTAACTTAATTCCCTGTGATTAAAGGATTTCAGCAAGACTTCAAAAACTTTATTAAGGGAAAAGTCACCATACTGTTCTAGCCTAAACTATTGATAAAAATTTGTAGTTTTTAAAATCTAGATTAAGATTTAGGGTTTGCCCTTTTTTGTTATGGGTTATTGGGTGCTATTTTTATTGACATTAAAATTTAAAGCCCAATGTACCTTATTTATATATTACCTGCCATCTCTCTGTTATCTGTTCGCCATTTAGTACTTGAGTATTCCTAACTTTTGGCAAGAATACTATATAGTATTATGTCCTTTGGCATCTATTTAAAAGAAGATATTAAACCTCTCCTTATCAACGGACATATTACGAAAACAGAAATACTCAGAGCATCTCAGAGCGTTCTTCCATAGTTTCATAATATTTAAAAATTTCCATAGTATATCATTATATAATCTGAAATGAGCCTTGCACAAACATTGTAATCAGCCCAGCACTTTTTTTGACCTTTGTCTTCCACATTCTGTACCCATGGTTATCCCATTAAATAATATTGGGTCAAGATCACAGAAATTACCTTCTAGTTTCAAGTCCACCATTTATTAGCACTATTAGCTTAGATTCCTCCAAATCTTTTCTACAAAATGAGGTGATTATAACTAACATATAGAAATAAATGAGATATTTTTCATTAGAAATCATTACATAGAATATGATAAATAATTGGTACTTCTCTTTTCACAACTTAAACATTGAATAAGTATTCTATGAAATCTTTGCTTTTGCTAATTTAAATTTCTGAACTTGTACAATATATCTTACTAAACATCTCTTATAAATACTTAAAAAAATAAATCCCTCTCCTCTTCACACATTGCTTTCAGAACTCAAATCACCTCTTCCTAAAGTCTTACCTAGTTTCTAACCTAGTGATATTGAAGGTACTGATCTTCGGGGAAAAAACTGGGTTATTACAGATCGGATTGTGAGATACAGCCACTCGCTTCACTTTTATGAGATTCCAATCTATCACTTGTTAGTCCTGCTAACAATGTTTATCCATTTATGGCTTGATTCACTTTTAAAACTGAGCTGTTTCTGAGTTCAAGGTGCCTTCAAAGTCAACTTGATTTCAGGTACTATAGATGTTTACAAAAGAATTGCATTGTTTTCCAGTTTGAGGGATGTTAAGAAGAATTATATTTAAGAAAAAAATGTTTAAATGTTGTAAATTAAAATATTTTATTAGCATTTTATCTAATTAATAGCAACAATTTATTAGCATTGAAAATTAAATATAAGTTGAAATTTCAGTAAAAAATTACTTTGCATTCTTTCATTTAACACATGGGTAATGTACCTCAAAACCATCACTATTGAATTTGGTAAACTTTTCTCCAAAATCAATTCTTTGTGAAGTGTTTGGTTATTTGTTGATCTTGCTCTGTGAAACATTAAGTTATTTATCCCCTGTATGATAAAATAATGATATGATAAAATAATTATTTTTTAAAAGATGTATTTATTTGAGTGGGGAAGTGCACAAGCAGGGGAGGGGCAGAGGGAGAGGGAGAGAATCTCAAGAAGACTCCCCACTAAGTGTGGAGCCCGAAGTGGGGCTCTGTTTCACAATCCCAAGATCGTGACCTGAGCTGAAACGAAGCTTAACCAACTGACCCACGCAGGTGCCCCAAAATAATTATTGATATCCTACTAAAAGTATGCAAATGTTGTTTAAAAAAAGTCAGAGACCTTATACAATAAAAGCTCATTTCTCATTATGCAATGGAAGAATTTGCAGTCAAGCAGGTTTTAGGAAAGGCTCTACTTCCATTTCAAATTCCTAACCTCCTATAGAACCGAACTGTTCAGGCTAACAAAAAGTACAGCCTCTTTCAACTGTTCTGAACAAGGAGTTTTTTCCAAAATTCAGGCACGAAGCCTCAAACAACTATTTAGAAATAGGAAAAAGATAAGCTGACTGTATGCCCAGGATGAAGAGAGGACAAATATTGACAGTAGAGCTACCTCTGCCATGCATAAAAAAAAACATATATCTAAAAGCTCATTTGCAGCAATATTAGTGATCATTTGCATTGGTTGCTGGGCTTATAGATGATTTTTATTTTATTTTTAGGCATTTGGTATTCTCCAAATATTCCACAGTTAATGCTTATGACTTTTGTTACTAAATACAAATGCATCTCTCTCCTCTTTCCTCCCTCTCCCTCCTCTTTCCGTACTCCTGCTTTTCTCCTCCTTCTTGTTTTTTCGCTCTTCTTGTCCCCCTCTTCCTCTTCTTCCCCTCCCCTTCTCCTCCAACCCTCTCATGCTCTTTCCTTCTCTGCGGGAGTAGATTTCCTTCTTGCCTTAATTCACCTTTAGCTAATAGCTATTTTTTTTTTTTTTTTACTTTTCGGTATTTTGGAACTGTTCTCCAGTCTTAAACTGGAATCCCTTTCCATGCCTTACAGTAGAAACTGCAACATTTTTTGATATTCCAGGAAGGGAAAGGAAAAAAAACCCTTCATTCACAATTAGCTCTTAAGCTGAACCACCTTTCACTTGAAGTTACTAATTGACACTCAGACATATTGGACTTACCATCATCGAACTTGTTCTCAATTCAGGTCTCCCTTATCAGTTCAATTTACTCTCTAGTCTATAAATTTTCTGTTGGAACTTAACTTACTCTCTATGTGCACGATGAGGTCATGAGCTCCTTGAAAACAAAAATAATATATATTTCACTGGGTATATACTCAGTGCCTAAGTCAGGCATCTTTGTAAAACACATACACACACTCAGGAATTATTAAACTGTACAGTATATAGCAGTCATTTCCTAAATCTTTGATAAATGAATAAATAAAAGACATACATTCTGATTTAAATCATCTTTACACATGAAAATAATAATTTTTTAATTTTAACTGATAAGCTAAATACTGAAAAGACCTTATATAAACTTATATATTTTTTTATTTTGGTCACATCTGAATTTCATGTAAAATTGCTACAAATGTGCCCTATTATATTAACAAAGAGAGTTTCATATATTACAGCGAGTTGTCCTTACAACTAAGTCTTAAGGATTCATAGGTTCTTATATTTTATCTGACGGTAAAATTTTACACTTTTAAGAAATACCTCAATACAGTGTTTAAGATTTTTTTTTCCATCTATTTAGAGATGTGATGAGTCAAATAACAGCCTATGAGTTCAAAAAGGGCCTCTGCTTTATTCACATATGTAGTTAATATTCTGGTGTGCTTAATATTCTCTCATTTTTTGACAGAAAAGGAACTTTCATACAACAGAACTTAATTTGAAAAATTATAATTACGCTTTTACAAAAAAAATTATAAGTATAGATTTAAAAAGAGCTGTTATTGAAGAAAAATGTTGAAACTACACAATCAGCTTAACTTGATATTGTCTGTTTAATCTCAATGATGACAATAGTTATTTTACTGAACTTTTGTTTTCTAAAATAATAATTTAATTTTTTGTTTTTGTTTTTGATGAGTTCTACAAATTTCTCAATAAGAATTCTGATAAAAGCATGTTGAAATAATATACACTAACAATAATAAAAAATAAAAAGGGAAAAAATACACATCTCTAAATTACTATGCGCTTTTATATCTGTAAATGGCCTTTTTGTTTTGGATATTAATTTGAACTTTCATATTAAGATAAATAACTAATATGTGTCACTCTCATAATGCATTTCAGTTACTATAGAATGACCTACGTGCTTATTATTCCCTTTTTTGCTAAATGTTCATAAGGACTTTTAATCTTTCATGTGGAAAATAAATTAGCCATTTCATCACTACTGTGACACTCGTTCTGTGAGTTTTGAATCCTGTTAATTATTTATGTCATTTCATTTGTCTATTAAATAAAAGTTTTCTTTTTATATTATGAAATACCTCATAGGTTGTATCTTTAGGATAAAGAAGTAACCTACCTATTACCTATCAAATGTATTCAAAATAAATAACATAGATGCAAAATTTTCAATAAAATATTAGCAAGCTGAATTTTTTTCTTTATTGATTTTTTTAAGTTAACATATAATGTATTATTTGCTTCAGGGGTACAGGTCTGTGAACCCTCAGTCTTACACAATTCATAGCACTCACCATAGCACATACCCTTCCCAATGTTCATAACCCAGCCACCCTATCCCTCCTCCCCCACCCCCCACAGCAACCCTCAGATCGTTTCCTGAGATTAAAAGTCTCTGATGGTTTGCCTCCCTCCCCAGTCCCATCTTGTTTCATTTTTTCCTTCCCTGCCCCCCATGACCTCCACCCTGCCTCTCAAGTTCCTCATATCAGAGAGATCATATGATAATTGTCTTTCTCTGATTGACTTATTTCACTTAGCATAATACCCTCTAGTTCTATCCATGTCATTGCAAATGGCAAGATTTTGGTATTTTAATGGCTGCATAGTATTCCATTGTTTATATATATCACATCTTCTTTATCTATTCATCTGTTGATGGACAACTAGGTTCTTTCCATAGTATGGCTATTGTGGACATTGCTGCTACAAATATTTGGGTGCATGTGCCCCTTTGGATCACTACATTTGTATCTTTAAGGTAAATATCCAGTAGTGAGATTTCTGCGTCATAGGGCAGCTCTGTTTTCAGTTTTTTGAGGAACCTCCATACTGTTTTTCAGAGTGGCTGCACCAGTTTAGCAAGGTGAATTTAGCAGTACATCGAAAAGATTATATACCAAGACCAGGTGGGATTTATCCCTGGAATAAAAGATTGGTTTAACATATGCAAACCAATCCCTGGGATATACCACAATAACTGAATAAAAGATTAAAATATTATCTTAATAAATGCAAAAAAGGCATTTGAAATGTTCAATGTATGTATCTGATAAAAACTCTCAACAAAATAGCTATAAAAGGAAACATCCTCAACACAGTGAGACCATTTACTAAAAAAACCTAACATCATAATCAATGAAGAAAAAGGGAAAGCTTTTCTATAAAATATTGTACAAAGAAAGAATGTCCACCCTCCCCACTTTTATTTAACACAGTACTGGAAGTACTGACACAAGCAAGAAGATGAGAAAGAACAAGAAAGAAATAGAAGGAATTCAAATTGGAAAGGAAGAAGTAAAAGTATCTGTTTGAGGGTGACATAATCCAATATGTAGAGAACCCTAAAGACTCCAAAAAAAAAAAAACTGTTGTAACTAATAAACAAATTCAGTGAAGTTCCTGGATACAAAATAAATCTACAAAAATCAGTTGCATTTTTTTTACATCAACAAAAAGAGATCAAGAAAGCAATTCTATCTGAATCAAGTACAGTGGTGTTTAAAATTAGTTGATTATAACCAGTTACATACTTCTTTATTCCTTCTTAACTCTCACTGCTTCATTTGACTAGCCTTAAAAAATAATAATTCCATTTATGAAGGTATCAAAAAAATAAAATAGGAATAAACAACTAAGGTTAAAGATGTATATGGAAGACCGTAAAATATTGATGAAAGAAATTGAAGAAGATACAAATGAATGGAAAGATGTCCCATGTTCATGGATTTGAAGAATTAATATTGTTAAAATGGCCATACTACTCGAAGTGATAGATTCAACTTAATTCCTATCAAAATTCCAATCGCATTTTTCTCTGAAATGGAAAAGCCAACTCTGAAATTTATGTGGAACTATGAAAGACACAGAGTAGCCAAAGAATCCTGAGAAAGAACAATGCTAGAGTCATTGTGCTTCCACTTGCTCCTAATTTTATAACAATGTCTAAAATACTGATAATAGTAAGCATGCCAATTGTAAGAAAGCTGGGTTAGATGTTAGGGCTAGATTACTTTGAAAAGGAACCCTTGGCATATATCTCTTCCCTTGCCACTACTGTCTTGGTAGATCTCTTTTTAGTCATTTTCTCTTTTGACTTCTGTTCTCTAAAATCTCTGTTTATTGGAGATAAATAGCTATGAGCAATTACAAGTTTTCTGCACTTTCTTTCAGTTTTTCCTGCATGTAATGCATTTTAGAGAGTCTTGGACTATATAGTTTATTTTGTGTGATGTCTTTCCACATTTGGTGATATTAATACGATTTTATGCAAAGCAAGATCCAGCCATTCACACAATCTGTTCCTAGGAAGAATTTCTGCCATGATTACCTTTCTCTTTTTTTTAAACACTACTGAATTTACTGAAAGTCTTAGAAACTTGAATGTCCTTTTATTGCTATCATTCCAATTTAGATTTCAAGGCAGTCTTTTTTTATTTTTAAACATGTATTTATTTTAGAGAAGCACATGTGAGTGGGAGGATGGGCAGAGGAAGACAGAGAGAATCCCAAGTAGACTCCCACCCAACTTGGAGCTTGGTGAGGGCCTTGATCCCAGCACCCCAAGACAAGGACCCAAGCCCAAACCAAGAGTTGGGCACTCAACTGACTGAGTCACCCTGGAGCCCCTCAATGCAGTCTTACAAATTCTAATCTCATTTTCCACTGAGCAAGGTTTATGCAGCCCCACCCTATATCCATCTTTCTATCTCTCTATCATCTATCTATCTACCTATCCAAACTGAAGTAAGTTATTTGGTTAAAAATAATGACACAATATTCTTCTTTAAAAAATTATTTATTTATTTATTTATTTGACAAAGAAAGAGATAGTGAGAGAGGGAACTCAAGTAGGAGGAGTGGGAGAGGGAGAAGCAGGCTTCCCACTGAGCAGGAAGCCTAATGTGGGGCTCGATCCCAGGACCCAGGATCATGACCTGAGCCGAAGGCAGACGCTTAATGACTGAGCCACTCAGGTGCCCCAATATTCTTTTTTATAAATGATTTTTTTAATTTTATTTTTAAACAATCTCCACACCCAACATGGGGCTCTAACTCACAACCTTGTGATCTAGAGTTGCATGGTTGACCAACTGAGTCAGCTAGGAACCCCAATAATGCAATATTCTTATTCAGTTAAGCACTTCTTACATATTTTTCTGTTTTTGAAGAAAAGTTTGAGTGTATAACCTGCTGAGAGAAGGGATCACAATTCAGTGAAATTATTAAAGATTTTATTTATTAATTTGACACAGAGATAGAGATCACAAGTAGGCAGAGAGGCAGGCAGAGAGAGAGGGGGAAGCAGGCTCCCTGCTGAGCAGAGAGCCCGATGCGGGCCTCGATCCCAGGACCCTGAGATCATGACCTGAGCCGAAGGCAGAGGCTTTAACCCACTGAGCCACCCAGGCGCCCACAATTCAGTGAAATTAATTAGTATTTCCAGGAGGCTTGTGAGTTATTTCAATAAATAACTCGTTTAATTTAAATAATGCTATAATAACCATAAGCGAGCTAATATCCAACTGAGTAGAAGCATGTAAATACTGTTAGACTACCAAAAGGGTGTTGTTGAAAAGCCCTCAAACAAAAGAGAAGCTTTACTTTTTAAGTGTAAAAACCACTTTGCCAATTTCAAAAGACACAGTTTTAATATCCAGTGGATGCTCTGAGGGCATTACCTACTAGAAAAGAAAACAAAACCTTTCATTGAGAACAAATGTCAACAGAGAAACAATTGACTCTTGTGCTTATCTCAGTGGACAATCGTCAGCAAAGTTACACACAATAAATATGCTTATCTCAAAACACTCTGGCAGCTTTCTCAGGGAAGGTAATAACAGCATTTTGGGTAAGAAAATGTTTTATTATATAGAAATAGCCTGCACAGCACAGGGCATTGAGTATCTGATTGATTTGAGGAAACTAGTATTTGCTACAGTTACAATCAGCCACCTCCCCAGCAATACCCTGATTTTACATTGTCAGTCCTCCACCTGTTTCATCCTTTTCTCTTCTGATTTTCTTCTTCTCTTCACAAAATTTGTTAAAATCTGTATTTCAACAGTGACAACCCAAACCCCCATTCTCTGATCTGTTTTTTCAAGCCACTGTGAATTTATTTCAGTGTTAGGAAACAAATATGTGTTAAGTTCTTCCTCTCCTAGGTTAAATCAGAATTTTTTTATAAGAGATAGATTTTTAAGTTAATAATGAACACAAAATGTGTTACCACAATAACAACTTTTTTTTTAAAGATTTATTTATTTATTTATTTGACAGAGAGAGAGAGATTACAAGTAGGCAGAGAGGCAGGCAGAGAGAGAGGGAAGCAGGCTCCCTGCTGAGCAGAGAGCCCGATGTGGGCCTCGATCCCAGGACCCTGAGATCATGACCTGAGCCAAAGGCAGAGGCTTTAACCCACCGAGCCACTCAGGTGCACCCACAATAGCAATTTAATATAATATACTCTTCCTTATCCATGTTATATGTGTGTGGGTCCGCTTGGCTGAACATAGTGGTTTTCCTTAAAACTTTGTAAACAGTTATAATGAAGTATAATGTGCATTGGTGAAAAAAGCACATAATTTATAATTTTACAGTTTGAAGAAATATTACAGAGTGAATACGACCAGGTAAATACCACTTCCAGAGCTATATCTGCACCGTCGCTCCCCAAACTCTCATTTATCCTCTCCTATTAGTGTTCCATTTATCCTTCCCCAATTCAACTGCTGCCTTGACCTTAAAATCCATTGTTTAGTTTTGATTTTTTTAACTTCATATAAATGGAACATGTAATAGGTACTGTTTATTTTTCCCCCTTGTCTTTTCTTTTTTTCACTCATCATGTCTGTAAGTTTTACCTGGTTTATTGGATGTGGCTGAAAACTACATTTTCATTGCTGCCTGGGGTTGCTGGGACATAAAGTGCACCCACTTTGGGCCGGAATAGATACTACAAAACGTGGATCATGCTGTAGCTCAGGATCAGGTTTTGTTTCTAATTTTACCTCAGAAAGTCATGAATCTTAAAGTGGAAATTTATAAAAACATGAAAAGGATATTCAAAGGATATGGATGTTCAAAAGAATTGCAGATATCTAGTTGTAATTATCTTACCAAATTCTTTTTTTTTTTAAGATTTTATTATTTATTTGAGAACATGAGAGTGGAGAAGGTCAGAGAGACTCCCCATGGAGCTGGGAGCCTGATGCAGGACTCGATCCCAGGACTCCGGGATCATGACCTGAGCCACAGGCAGTCGCTTAACCAACTGAGCCACCCAGGCACCCATCTTACCAAATTCTAATATAAAAGAGTTATTTTTCATTTTAAGAGTTAACTTTGCAAAGGTCATGTACTATTGAACCATTTGTGACAAAAGAGCGTCTATGTTGTATAGAAAAGAAGGGATACACACAAAAACATATGCACACAGAAGTGTAAAGCATCTTTCATTTTATATGCAATAATTCAAAGAATTTATTATAACCACAATTTTACCTTTTAATACAAAATGAGGAAGATAAAAAGATATTTGTAATCAAATGGAATTTTTATTTTACTTATTCACTACTCCCTTATTTTAAACATAGTACTTCCACAGGCTATCATATTTTAAGTATAATCTGAAGGTATAATTATTAATATTGATCATTTATTAATATTCATAAAACAACAATCTTTTTTCAGTCAAGGACTTTTATTTACATTGGCTCTTTTTATATAAGATTTATAATCACATAAACTAACCGCTTTTTCAGCAGTATCCATGCCAAAATCAAAGAATTCTCTTCTGAGAAAAAATTCTCAGAAGAGTGATCACAGTTTGTGTAATAAATGTAATGATGTTCAGTTAAAGATTTTTAGACGCAACTTGAGATTCTTGTCCCTCCTTTCCCCTGGAATTCTTAATCAGAAAAACATTAACAAAACCAGGGCCACTCTTATTTGGAATCTAACGATTTGTGCAGATATGTATTCTCATTTCTCTTGGGTAAATAACCAGACGTGAGATTGTTGGGAAGTAAAGAATATTATGTTTATCTTTACAAGAAACCACCAACCTAAGTGGTTACGTTTTGACTTTCTTGCCAACTGCACAAGCTTACTAGCATCAGTTGTTTTAATATTAGCCTTTGCAATGGTGTGTAAGAGTATGATATTGTTTTAATTTTCACTTCTCTAAATAGCTAATGATTTTGAGCATTTTTCACCATCTTTCGGTCAACTGTGAATCTTCTTTGGTGATATGTAAGAGGTGTAGGCATTCCTTTTATATTCTGGATATAGATCTTTTATCAAACATAAATGTGTAATTATTTTCTTCTCATTGTAAAAGCGTACTATTATAAGTCCTTCCCTTCTAGGAAATTTGTTTTGGTTTGGCTTGCTACTGTTTTTGTTTTTTCTGTCCTCATATTCTGTTGGTCACTTCTGGGTTGTGCCCAGCTCGGTGGGCTCCTGGGAGGCGGTCACCATTCAGCTCCCAGCAGGCAGAATGAGAAGGTTTTGGGCTAGCCCTCCAGGGTCGTGGATTATGGAATTTAAAGGGGCAGGTCTGGTCTTTCCTGGGCCAGCATGAGGTATCCAGCTAGGGATGTAGGAGTTGCCAACAGCCCAAGCTTTCCACCTGTCTACCGCCCTCATTGTGTCTGGAGAGGTATTCTATCCCTTACTGTTATCCACACTGGGCTTGAATGTGTGGCTGCCTGGCTTCCAGCCATCGAAACAGACTTCCCCATCCTCATGCATGTACTGGAAGGCCTGGGCCAGCCGCAGAGCTTCGATTTCCACAGGCAAATCTCTGACAGTGATCTAGTGAAAGGCACCCTTGCCATAGATGATAAAGGCACCCCCGTAGACAACGCCTTCATCCTCTTTCAGCACACCATAATCTTGGAACAGGTTTCTGGGACATGGGCCAGCAGGGGGATGTCCAGAGCGTCCAAACCTCCTTCCCTCCTTGGAGTGTTGATCGAAACCAGGTGGGTGATCTGGCAGTGTACAGAGAACTCCAGCAGCTCACAGTCTAGCTGCCAAAGTCCTTGGCGTGCTCACTGGAAATCATGATTTCTGGAGGGCAGACAAAGGTAAAGTCCAGCTGGTAGGAAAAGAGGACCAAGGATTTCCCTCTGTAGTCGCAGAGCTTCCCCTCCTGGAAGGTGGGCTGGAAGTTCTGGACGCGCTTTCCCAAGTGCATGTTGCTGGGAGGTCAGGACTGAAAGCTACGTGAGCAAGAGCAGGGCACACGTATTGGCAGACTCATGGACACATCTTCGCAGTGCCCCCTTCTGGGAATTGCTTTAATGCTATTACAATCTCTCCTTTCTTATTATTTAAAGACATTATTATTATTATTATTAAGACATTATTTAAAATATTTCAATTTAAATTTAAGCTTAAATTCCGGATCAATGCATATTTTTGTGTAAATATTACAAAATGGCTTTTTTAGATAACTGGTTTTATGTTGTATTCGATTAAAATCCACTGTGATGAGATTTTTTTTTAAAGATTTTATTTATTTATTTGACAGAGAGAGAGATTACAAGTAGGCAGAGAGGCAGGCAGAGAGACAAGGAGAGGAGGAAGCAAGCTCCCTGCTGAGCAGAGAGCCCAATGCGGGCCTCGATCCCAGGACCCTGAGATCATGACCTGAGCCGAAAGCAGAGGCTTTAACCCACTGAGCCACCCAGGCGCCCTGTGCTGAGATTTTTAAATGGCGTGTGTATATATAGGGCTATTCTCAGCTGCTTTGTCGCAAAGCAGAATTTTTTCTCTAGACATGCCTGAACTGTGATGCTGATTCATGGCCAATAAAAGGTTACATGTGCTGCTTAGTGATTAGAATAATTCTGTAGTAAAGTTTAAAACATATCATGGGCCAGCCTGTATCCAATTTATAAACACACACACACACACACACACACGCACACACACACACACACACATCCATATGTAATATAAATTTCAGACTTAAAGTTTCTGTTATCTTTTAGTTGTTTGAGTTTACTTTTAGTTTTAGTTTTTGAGTTATTGAGTCAGATCATGTAGCCAAGCTTGGACAGTAAAACCAGATAGCATACAAAATACCCATTCTCAGATGAGACTGTAGCTTCTGAGACCAGGGTAACTGATATCTAGCTTGGTGGTTTATGGCCCATAGATAAAGAGTGTTCTGTGCCAACGAGGTGACAATTTGAAAGCTGTTTTTGAATGTCTCACTCTTGCCTGATAATTGTTGTGCTTTTCTCCTCCTACTGAATAATATCCTTTACATTTATGGATACCCCATAGAGTGTTATAAATCCTTCCAATAATTCAAAAAAGCAAAATTATTGCACATGGCATAGCATATTGCCATATTTTTGTGTGTTTGGTGCATAATTATTTGTTGAACAAGATAATTCCAATTAAGGTTGGAATGAAAGTGAAAATTAGGTTATGCTTAATAACAGATTTTAATCATATCAAGGAAATTATTAAATATGCTATTTTATGTGATTTTTCTTATTTTTTGTATGTCCAATAATATTCTATAGAAATAAAAATTAAGGGTATTTTAATCCTACATATTTTACTTTAATTTTAAACAGTGACTAATATCAATAATAGATATTCATAAAATATGAACAAAAATTAAGTGATAAGCAGTCAAATAATTGTCAAAAAACTTTTTGATAATTTTCTAGTAAATGTTTTGCATTACAGTGATAAAATTATTCAGAAATCAAATTTATCATGGCTTGCATCTTCACATGATTGTTTTTCCTCTCATTTCTTAATTTTCCTTAATTTTATTGTGTTCGCAACGTAAATATTCTGAGTTAGTTACCATCCAGACAAAACAAAGGAAAGCACCTGCTATGTTAGTTTCATTAAAAGGATATAAAGTGTCTAGGGTCCCAAATTTATCAGTCATTGTCCACAGAATATAGGAGATGAGTGGTAGGATTTTGGAGACATGAAGATCTGTGCTTGAACCCATTCTGCCACAGGTGACATGTTCTGTGACTTTGGACAAATTGCCAAACCATCTAAATCCAGTGTCCTTATATATAAGATGGCAATAATTTTATTTGAAAGGAGTACAGGATATAAAATATACATAATGCTTTGTCATTTTCTGTCACAGAGTAAACAATTACAAAATATTAGCTATTATTTTATTGTAGTTATTCTCCAGGCTTCACCATGCTTTGTGAAAAAAGGCTCCATTCTGAGGCTCTTCTCTTGCCTATCTCAGTATCTATTCTTTTGTCTCAATAATTTCTCACCTTTCTTAATAGAATAGCTTCTCTCTATGTATATTACCATGTATTTGATTGTAAATAAACTAACTGTTACATTCTGGATCCTTCCCTTTCTTCCTAACTAAAATTTGTGAGAACTTATTAAAAATAATCATGGTTTTTATTGTTTTACTTCAGGTCATTGTTATCTGTTTTGCTGTTTCTTTTATAACTAGACTCCCAGTGCCAGCATAACTGACAAGTGGTCTTTCATTTTACTGGACAATTGATCCAAAACAATACCGCAGATACCATAAAGTAGAGGCTATTTTTATTTTCTTCTATTCACCCATGTTTATCAGTAATCTAGCTCAGTGCCTGGAACAGAGTAGCTGTAGAGTATCTCTTGAACATATGGATGAAACTAGCATACCGAGACTACTCTTTTGGAGACAATCTTAAAGAAAACGTTTCTGGATCTCCTAAGTTATTTTAGGCTTCTTTGAATATATTATAGAAACTGTCATGGGTACAGAATTATAACTTGCCAATGTAATTTGCCTAAACTCTTCGACTATATATTTTTAAGATTTACTTGTTTATTTTAGAGAGAGAGAAAGAGCACGAGCGAGAGGGGCAGAGGGAGAAAAAGTCTCAAGCCGACTCTGCTCTGAGGGCAGAGCCTGATGCGGGGCCTGATCTCTCCACCCTGAGATCAGGACCTGGGCCAAAACCAATAGTTGGACACTCAACCAACTGTGCCACCCAGGCCCCCCAATATTTTAATGTTTAAAAATTATCATACAATGAAATGGTGTTGATAATTTTAAGTTGACATTAACTTAGTTATTACTGTGTGCAGTAAACTGTGTCTTGCTTTACATAATTAGTTCACATAATAGTAAAATGACATTGGGATCTGGATTGTATCATGCCCATTTTACAACAATGTACAGTTGTTTATCAAAGTTTATACAGTTTAACTGTGATTTAAATTTAATTGTATATGATTTCAGATTGTTCAAAACCTTAGGCACTTTACTACTAGATTTCTTTAAATGCTTCTAAAAATGAATTAATTTCTGAACTCATATATTTTGAGTCTTATATACTCATCAATAGCTAGAAAAAAGTATTTTTGCTGAAACTGCATTATCACTTTTAATATAAAATAAATGTCCCTTCAGTCTGTAAGTTTTTGTTGGTTTTATTTTTTGTGACACTGTTTTTAATTAAGAAAAATTATCTTTTGTACCAAAGTGAAATGCAGAACAGTATTTAGTGATTTCTAAATCCTGGGAGGATGCATTTCTCTTTTTTTATTTTTTAAACCAGAACACAGCATTTACAAGAATTGAAATATGTAATTATTTTGAAACAATATTTAATAAGAGTTTCTCTTTACTCGCCCAGACTATTTTAGAGAACTTTCATTTCTGGGGGAAAAAAAAAAAAGCTCATCTTGACTTAAATGGGACAGAATATCCAACATAGCACAGGTGCACTGCTGCCTCTGTGAGGAGGCAAAACACCAAACTACACACCAGAGAAACTCATTTTAAGCCAGCAAGCGAGGCTGGTATTCCACTGGTATTTATAAGAACAATGGACAACTTGAATGAAGAACTAAAGTAAAAGGTAAATCTCTGTATCATGTTTTCTGATTTTCTCTTGATTGACTGTAGAGAGACTGTATGCCAATTTTATGTCATTTCTCTATTTGCCCTACTTAACCTCTTTGTCTCAGCTTACTAGTCTTTTAAAATGATAATAACAGTGCTGTCCAGGGGCGCCTGGGTGGCTCAGTGGGTTAAAGCCTCTGCCTTCAGCTCAGGTCATGATCTCAGGGTCTTGGGATCGAGGCCCGCATCGGGCTCTCTGCTCAGCGGGGAGTCTGCTTCCTCCTCTCTCTCTGTCTGCCTCTCTGCCTACTTATGATCTCTCTCTCACTGTGTCAGATAAATAAATAAATAAAATCTTAAAACAAAAAACAACAACAAAACAAAAACAGTGTTGTCCAGTGTCGTCAGAAACATACCAAGTGCCTCAATAGTAACTGTGGTGGTGATGGTAGGACAAATAGGAGCAGCAGGAGGCAGTAGTGGGGTTATTTGGCATAAGGGGAAAAAAAACCCCACTTTATATTCAATGCTCATGGAAGGACACCTAGAAATATTTACAAAACAATCTTTGTGGTGTTGCGTGGGGCTGGATGTGGGGTTGGGGAAGGAGGGAACCCCTTCTCATCCAGCTCTATCCCATTACAGCATGGATCCTTTGGAAGAGAGGGAGTTCCATGCATGAAAAATAAGTCTTCCTTTTAAAAATGTGTGTTTCATAAGTAGTGTAAGAGGATGCCTGGGACTTCTTTTGAACGTTATGAATGTGTTTGAGGTTCAATAGGCTTTCCAGAAGCTGTTGAAGTGCTGCGTTAGAACCTAGGGAGAGTGGTGCTTACTTAAAGCACAGGTGTAGGGGGACCACTCTGCTTTCTCCTGAAATGAAACCAAATCCCTCAGACCGAACAGTCTGCTTCTGAGCCAAGGGAAGGAAACTACCCCACCCTAAGGAGAAGATACTGTTTCAATTTTATTTTTGATCATTTTGTTACCGGTATTGTTAATTCTAAGCTGAGAACAAAACTATCCTGGGAACAACATCCTAGACCTTTGACACTTGTAGTCCGTGGGAAGGAGACTGTAGTTTGTCTCTTCTTAAACAAGATTCATTAGATCAAAAATTGAATGAGAGATTGAATAAAAATTAAATAATTTTTAGTCTATAAATATAAAAATTTAGAAACTAAATGTGTCCTGGCTAAAAGATGAATAGTATCACACTGAATGATGCGCTACTATACTTGCGAGTTGCTCCTTGAAGCCAGAGTGTTATTAGCTCTGTGAAAAAAAAAAAAGAAAGAAAGGCGTGCAAGACATTTCTTTGAAAAAAAATGTACTTGCATTCTTTCTATTTGTATTTGAGAAATTTACACTTAGTTTTCAATGGTAAACACTTCTAGAAAAAGAATTTTAGTTTAGGTTGCAACAGTCCTAATGAAATCCTGGAATTACCTTTTTTGGAAACAAGTATTGAGGGTCATGTAGCCCGATTTACCCCCAGAGCGAGCTCTTCTCGTCCCCCACATCTCCAAGGGGTTGTTGTCTTGTGGAGCTACTATCTGACAACTGTCACGATGCACTCCTTTATATCATAGCTTATTCCACAGTTATTCTTTGTAGGAAGCAAAATTAAGAAAGGAACAATGCAAGAATGTATGGCCCTGTTAATAATTGACCATAATATATTTCAACTTCCATCACACCATCTTGATATAAATGACTACATATATGTTTTCATTTACTCGTTTATGTTTCATAATTTTTAAACAAAATTTTATAATTTTCTTATCTATATCCCATGCTTTCTGACTGAATTTGTTTCTACGTCTTTTAGGTCCACTTTTTTGTTTGTTTGTTTGTTTGTTTGTTTGTTTTTTCAGGTTTGGGGTTTAATAACTTTTTTTTTTTAATTTTATTTTTATTCTTTGCCCAAGGGGTACAGGTCTGTGAATCATCAGGCTTACATCTTTCACAGCACTCACCAAAGCACAAACCCTCCCCAATGTCCATAACCCATCCACCCTATCCCTACCCTCCCACCCCCCAGTAACCCTCAGTTTGTTTTGTGAGATTAGGAGTCTCTTATGGTTTGTCTCCTTCCCCATCCCATCTTGTTTCATTATTTTTCCCTCCCTACCCCCCACAACCCCCCACCCTGCCCCTCAAGTTCCTCATATCAGAGAGATCATATGATAATTGTCTTTCTCTGATTGACTTATTTCGCTCAGCATAATACCCTCCAGTTCCATCCATGTCGTTGCGAATGGCAAGATTTCGTTTCTTTTGATAGCTGCATAGTATTCCATTGTATATATATACCACATCTTCTTTATCCATTCGTCTGTTGAGGGACATCTAGGTTCTATTATGAATAGGTTCTTATTTTCCTTTCTGTTGGCAATAAGAACAAGCGTTTCCTTTATTTTAAATGTTCGTAATATACTTTCACAATCCAGTGAAACAATCTCATATTCAGGAGCCTCGAACGTGGTCAGTCTTGTCTGTCTCGACGCAGGGTAGGGGTGTTTGTATTTTATAAGGTGAAGGGGGTAGCACATGGAAAATAAATGTATTCACTGCACAAATAAATTATTCTAAGAAACTCTGAAATATAAGGCCCTGTGCTAGATAATAGCAAGGATAAGAAGAAATAAACAGTATGTTTAGTCATTCTAGGAGTAATTTGCTACTAACAGATTGATTAAGAAATACACAAAGGAGTAAAAAAATAAGCTAAAAAATATGCTACAGACCACATGACCGGAACACCTACTTTATAATTTAAACTTTAGGGAATTTGGGGGTTGGATCGACAACAACAAAAATGTATTATGCACCTAATACCTATTAGAATTTAAATACAGGTATCTCCCTGAGTCTGCACAAGAAGCCTGCTAAATAGGTACCACTACTCATAAACCTAGACACACACCGCCTGGGCAACATAACAGCAGAGCCAGATTGCGTTTCCAGGTCTCACTGAAGTAAATTAGGAAAGGTTTATGGTGAAAATTAACCTTACATAGTAAATAGGAATAAGGTGTATAGAGAGAGCTTGAGAGAATATTATTTTACTTGCCAATGTAATCATTTACCAATGAATCATTTAATCATTTATTAATGTAATCATAATTTTAATGAATCTTACATATATATGCTACACATGTATGTTCATATATATATGTATATAATGTTTCTAATATGTATATAATCAATCTAAAGGTTGATTCTGTGAACAAGGGAAGAAAGGGCAAATTGGATATAAGATTTTGATTCCCAGGAGTATGTCTTACTCATCTTCAAATACCCTAATCCTATCACAGGATATCTCATTAAATATTTCCGGACTGAATACCTGAACTTACATGAAGGAGACAGATATAAAACAAATAAATTTATTAGGATGTGTTAGGGGCAGAATGTACAGGTTGTAGTGAGATCACAAAGGAAAAATTAATTATTTCATGTGAAAAGTTCAGGAGAGGTAACAAATGGGTTGAATGTTGATAGATGAGTAGTTGCTGGCCGCTAAATAGAGTCATTTTGGAAATTAGGAATATCCCCAAAAGGCACCTGAGTCATTAAATAAGGTGCCCTGCAGAACTGTAGATATTTTGATATGGTTGGTTTGGAAAAATTGGGGGTAAAGTGCAAAAAGGCCCAACTGGGCACGGGGAGCATCCCAGTCATGGAAGCCCCGGCATAATATACTAAGAAGTTTGGGCTTCATCCTGTAAAAAACTACAATCCACTGAAGATTTTTAAACAGTGGAGCAATATGGTGGTAATCTTTCATCTTAGAAAAATCACTCTGACTGTCACGGGAAAGATAAATGGAGAAAAGCAAGTTAAGAGGCAGGGGGATGAGGTTGGAGAATATGACAGAAGTTGAGAAGAGAAAATAGAAGTCCGAACTAAGGCATTTACTGTGGAGTTAAAAAATACATGAACAAAAGGTGAAAAAATACAAAAGTTGGCACTTGTAGGAATAGGGATTAAAAAACATAATTAAAGTTAAAAGATAGTTCCCAGGCTTATTTCCTAAATGACTGAAATGGAGGAAATCTCTGCAGTCAAGAAAAGAAAAAGAGGAATAGTACAGAGATTACCTATGGCATTTTTTTTCTTAGAGTTATCAAACACCAGGATACAGAGGACAAAACTTTTTTTTTTTTTAAAGATTTTATTTATTTATTTGACACAGAGAGAGAGATTACAAGTAGGCAGAGAGGCAGGCAGAGAGAGAGGGAGAGGAGGAAGCAGGCTCCCTGCTGAGCAGAGAGCCCGATGTGGGCCTCGATCCCAGGACGCTGAGATCATGACCTGAGCCGAAAGCAGAGGCTTTAACCCACTGAGCCACCCAGGCGCCCGAGGACAAAACTTTTGAAGTTGCAATGGACAAAATAAATAATCTTTAAAACCACCTAAAAGAGATGGAATTTGAAGCATGGGAGAAAACAAGTACAAAGATGAAGAGTGCATTAGAACAGGTTGAAAAGAGGTGTCAGGGAAGAACATGGGGCATAGCCATACATAAAAGAAGCAAGCAAAGAAAGAACATACTGTGAATGAGGCTGAAAATTAATAATAAGAGAGAAAGTAGGAGATAAGACAGAATACGTTATACCAGAAGCCAAGCAAGGGCATCATTTCAGGAGTATAGATTTAAAATCTCTCCAGGCATCTACTGACCAAACCAGAGAGAGTAATAATACCTATGATTAAGACATCTGAAAATGAAATTCTGTGTGCAGCGAATGCCTGATATCTCTCTTTTTTTTTTTTCCAGGCTAGAATCCACTAACATCTCATTGATTTGCTAAATCCTTCTGAGATTAAATGGATCCCTCTGATCATTACTAAACTAGTATAAAAGTAGAAGAGACTCCATCATTTCAGATGCCTAACACGATCTCATTAAGTACTGGGATTATCAGTTGCTTACAGAAAAGTAAGAACAATGGAATATGATTAAATGGCAAGATATGTTATACAAGTAAGTGCCAAAGAAGTCCTGGGGCCTGAGAAGTCAATTTCAGATGAATCAGATTGAACAAAAACAAGAAGAGAATGCCACGGGTTCCGTGGGAATAGTGCTCAGTGGAATTATTGGATAGATATCTGGTACTCGTGGGTGGAATAAGTGAGCTAAACAGAATACAGTGGAAAAGAAGTACAGGAAAGTATAGGAAAGAACAGTTCCGAGTAATGAAATGACTTGACTTTCAGTGCTAATTATACCTTCAACTTCTCATCCCCACTGAAATGAGTCACAGCCTGTATAAAAGGTGAACAAATCTACATTGATTCTTGAAACTGCATACGTTTTGCATAGTACACAGAAACTAGGTTAAAAAATAATGCCAAGACTGACAATTTGCCCTCCTATTAAAGAATGATTCTCAGAAAATAATTGGAAAACCTTTGTAAGCATTCCACTAATACAGAGGTTTGACAGGTGTGGTTAGATGGTGAGAACAGCCAAAAGACAGGCGGATGTGGGAAGAAGATTTTAATTCTCTAATGCCGTAAAGCAGACACACACCAGGAATGGTCCACTATCGGGTAGTGTTTGCCCAGTGACTCTCCTAAGCAGGAACTAGACAGAGGAGAGTGGAGAAGTGTTCTTTTTTAAACGAATGGCGCAATAAACACACAGGAAAACTGGTTCTTCACATAATTAAGACCTAGTAGGGAAAAAAAGTTTTAAAAGAAAGCTGTATGCTGAAACTGGCCATAGTACAGAGTTCTGCAGAAGATGAAAATAGTGTAATGAAGATAAATGCATCCAACATCCTCAAACCGCTGTGCCCTCCAATTTTTTCTTAGGGTACTTAAGCCCTTGCCAGACAAATAAATGAAAATTAGCAAATCTCTTATCCAGAAACCATGGTGTTATGCTTAAGTCTTACTTTCTCATAAACCCCAAAAGATGCTATGGTTCCATGACCCAAATCAGAGACTCAGCCATCCAGCAACTTTAATGCAGACTCAATTTGATAAATTCTGTTTCGTCTTATGGTCTTTCAATACATTAACCATAAATACCAAGAAAGTTTCTTTAAGCATAATAACGATATTACTTGTCTGCTTAAAATTCAGTGATTCCCTATTGCTTAGGGTTAAGTCCAGACAGCTTAACGTTGTTTGCAAGTTCCTTCCTGAGTTTGCTGCTGAATATCAACACAGCCCCATTTTTAGTAAACGTGTGCTTTGAAGTTTATCCTGTAACTGTAAACAGATCTCCTTATAGATCAGTAACAAAGCCAAGCTCTTGGCTCTCTTCATACCTTTGAACATCCTCTTTTTACTTCCTTGGGCACTCTTCATACTCTCAACATCCTAAGGTATATGAATTTCTATGCATTTCAGGTAACATAGAAGTATTAGAGAATGAAATACTGTGGAGCAGTCAGGTCTGGTTTCAATTTCTAGGTCTTTCATTTGCTAGATATGGTACCAAGCTATGTTTTCTTGTGAAGATTGAAATAGATTAAATTAGATAATGAAGCATTTCACCTGGCACATTGGACCTCAAGATTATGGTAGTAATATGATTACTACTAATTGGTTTTGTGAGAAGTGTTGATACTTATTGAAGTTTGACCTTAATAATGTATTTATTTCATGTTGATTTAGATTATTTGATTTGTTAGAGAAGTTGAAGAAATGTATGTAAGTAGTTTATGAAAAATAATTTGTAAATTCACTAACTGCCCTGTGTTCACAATACTCTTTAAAACATGGGAACGTTAAAAAAGAAAAACTCACTTATTATCAATCAGTTATAATCAGTTATTACCAATCTACGAGGGCAAACCGGATACAATCAGGTATGAAAGTCTACTTATCTCAACTGAGGGATGAACTGTTTTGACTTGTTAAATCATTATCATCAGTATAAGTAAAGAAAATAAAAATACCATTTACTGGACAAAGTAAGAGGAAATGGTTTTTCTAAATTCATTAATAATAATATTTATATCCAGCTGTCCTCTCTGCAAGGAGAATTTTTATATAGTAGATTTTTCCCTTGTTGAACAGTTCCCAGGTGAACTGTTCTAGTTATGAAAAAAACAGAAATGTGTTTGTGTGAACCATAATGACAGCTTATTTCACAGAGAAGAAATAATGATGAGACCAGACTGTCCAGTGCAGCTGTTCTAAATTGCTACCTCAAAAACTATCATTATTAAGTGATTATAAAATGGTCCACAATTTGCCCACCACCACCAATCAAGAGACATTTGCTCAAGCCACATTCCCTTAGACAAAAACTAAAAAGTAATTATTTTCTTTTAAAAACTTACATCAATTTCACCATGATAAAAGTTACAAATATGAAGGGGGTGACTTTTTTTCTTAATGTGAAATTGTTATTAGTCTGCAAATATAAATGAATATGATGCAAGAAACCCCCCAAATCTCCAATATTAATAATGGCTAACCTGTACTACCATACACATACACACACACACACACACACACACACACACACACACACAGAAAGAAAGAAGGAAGCTAAACTGAAATACCAATTTACTGATTAAGTACTTTTTCCTGAATGTACCTCTTTACATAAAGTAATTAATTCAAAGAGACAAAGGTAAAATAAATGACTAATTATCACATTTTACAATGGTTAAAAATAGGATTGAGAACAAGCAAATCTAAAATATCTTGAATACAAATACCTAACTTAAGAAATAGTTATAATATTTTTGTTTAAATCAGTTATTTTCAATAGGAGACATTGTTACCCCCAACAGGTATTTAAACATTTTTGAGGAAAGGGCACCTGGGTGGTTCAGTCAGTTAAGTATCCGACTCTTGATTTTGGCTCAGGTCATGATCTCTGCCTTGTAGAATGGAGTCCTAAGTCAGGCTCAGGCTGGACTTGGAGCCTGCTTAAGATTCTCCCTCTCTCTTTCCCTCTGCCTCTGCCATCCTCCTCCTCCCCTCCAGCTCTTACACATGTTCTCTCTCTCTCTCTCTCATTTCTGATGGAAATCTGAAAATCATAGCAAAATGATTGTTGTAAACTACTGGCATTTCATGGACAGATGACCCAGACGCTAGACATTCTCCAATGCATAGAACAATTCTACACAAAAAATTGATCCACATGATTTAGCAATGCCCTCATCTACCTCTAAGATAGATCACATTCTAGGTCACAAAACAAACCTATTAAGTTTAGCAAATCAAAATTCCTCAAACTATGTTCTCTGACAAAAAGATAATTAAACATAAATAGCAGAGGTGTATCTGATAGACCTAAAAATATTTAAAAGCAAGCAACACCCTACTACATAATCCACAGATCAAAGAAGTCTCAAGGGAAAATAGAAAATGTTTTGAACAAAATGAAAATGAAAATACAACATATCGTAACTGAGGAATACACTTAAAACAAAATTAGAGATAAATATATGAAACCTTATTGGAGAAAATAAAGATCTCAAGTAAATAATGTTAGTGTCTACCTCAAGAAACTATAAAAAATAGTAGAAAATGAAACCAAAGGAAACAGAAAGAAGGGATTAATAAATATAAGGTCAGAGTTCAATAAAATTGAGAATGAAGAAACAGTACAGAAAATTCAAGAAATCAAAACTTCTTGTTTGACAAAAAAAATCTATAAAATTGATTAAATGTCTAGTTAGTTTGATCAAGAAAAAAAGAGAAGACAAATCACCTACATCAAGACTGAAATAGGAATTATCACTGTAGATTCTATGGATATTTAAGGGATAATGAAGGAATATTGCAGAGAACCCAATTGACAAAATTTGACAACATTGATGAATGGATCAATTCCACACGAAATGAATCTTCACCCGAGAAGAAATAGATAACCTCAGTTGTACTAAATTTGTAGCTAAAAATCTTCCTGGGGGATTTGGGGGGAGGTGGGGTTGAGTTAGGCCTAGATGGTCTCCCTGGTGAATTATACCAAGCATTTAAAAAAGAGTTAATTCCAGGTCTTAAAAATGTCTTCCAGAAAATGTGGGAGAAAACAACACTTCTCATCTCACTTTATGAGGCCAGTATATCCTGACACATCAGAGATCATTTTTTTAAAAAAGATCAATATTATTCATAAAAATAAATGTAAGAATTCTGAAGAAAATACCAACAAGTTAAAATAATTTATAAACGGCGCCTGGGTGGCTCAGTGGGTTAAAGCCTCTGCTTTCGGCTCAGGTCATGATCCTAGGGTCCTGGGATCGAGGCCCGCATCGGGCTCTCTGCTCAGCAGGGAGCCTGCTTCCTCCCCTCTCTCTGCCTGCCTCTCTGCCTACTTGTGATTTCTCTCTCTGTGTGTCAAATAAATAAATAAAATCTTTAAAAAAAAATAATTTATAAAAACAATAACACATCAAAATCAAAAGGATTTATACTAGGTATGCAAAGGCAAGCTTAACATTTGAAAATCAATGCAACCCGTCATATTACTAGAGTAAACAAGAAAAAAAACATAAGATCATGGCAATAGGTGAAAAAAAAAGTATTTGACAAAATTCAACTAGTTTCAGGAGGCGAAAATTCAGTCATGATTTTTAAGAAGTTCTCAAGAAACTCCAAATAGAAGGGAACTTCTTCAATCTGACAAAGAAAAACTAAAAATATCTACAGCTAACATCATACTTAATTTTAAAAGGCAATGCCTTTCTCCTACAATCCATATGTTGGCAAGGACATCTTTCTTAACTCCTCCTATTCAGACCTTTTTAAAGTTCTTAAACCTAATTTTCTTCCTCCTCCTCCTCCTCTTCTTCTTCTTCCTCAAGAAACCCTCAAAATAATATGGTACAAAAGAAATACTTTTATAGTCTACAGGCAAATATCTAAAATTTGAAAGATGGTCTTAGCATCTATTCTATCTGACTCTTGCATTCTGCACCTGTAAAAAAGAGACTAATTAGCCGAAAGTATTGTTAAAGGAGAGGGAACGCTTTGTACATTGTAATAATGCGTTACAAAAAAAAAAAAAGTTCTTTTCATGTGAAAATTATATTATAAGAACTCCCAATTTCAATGCAAATTTTTTTCTGTCCACTGGAAAAGTTATGATGGAAAAGAAAATTAATTACAAGTTTTTCAGCAAATATTGAGTATGCTGACTCCATTGGCAATTAAAATACAGAAGAATTAATTTTTCATAGTGTTGTGGTAAGAGATTTATCAATTAAGAGTAAAGGTAAAGGTAAAGCTTGAGGGAAATGTCAGAAGTTTTAGCTCACTGTTTTTAGGTACAGAAGATATAAAATACCCTGAAGCTATCAAGTCTAAATATGCGAAATAATGGTAAAGTAATGAGTATTTGTGCTATTGACCTTTTGTCCCCCCAAAATTGAACAAATAAATATACATTCTGGGGGAAAAAGTCATCAGTCACTTCAAGTTTTAAGCATGATAACAAAAATAATTTCAATTAAATACTGTTCAGTGCTTAGAGTTTTCTCTTTGCAAATAAAATTCTATCACTTTAATAAGATATTCAGATATTCTTACAGTCATATTTTTGTAGTAATCTAGTTAAAACCTTAGGAGAAAATTGTTAAATCATCAATTTTACATTGACAAATTTTCAACAGAAATTGTCAGTTCTAATTTTATAGGCTATATGCACTGTTAAATCAGGAATTCCAAACATAATGTTCTATCTCACATTGTTTTACATTATATTTTCAAAATGCGATGTTTTAAAAAGTATTAAATGTACTTAGAACACAAGAAAATATGAGAAAAATTCAGGAGGAATCTACCAAATTGAGGAGCAGGTATACAACATAGAGGATTATTCTTTCCTTATAGACCCCTTTGAGGGAAAAAAAAAATTAAAAGGCACTATACATCAAAGCTTAGTGCAATCACTTTGAAATTATTTATTATATATGAATTTCTTTCTTTTTGATTTTTCTGCTACAAAAAGACTGTGATTTTATTCCTTACAGTTTAAGAAAAAGTATTGGGCAGTTTTTGGAGAGTAGTGATAATTCAAATTTGAGAACTTCTAGATTAAAATTGGTCATTTCTAATTTGATCACTCCTCTTCAATGCTGATCAAATCAACTAAAAATCTCAATTACATATGGGGACTTAATAAACTATTAAATTTATGATGAACATTAAAATGATCATCAAAGTTTTGAGGTAAAGCTTAAAGCTCTGAAATTCCCCCCAAATAGTCAATCTAATATAATATTCAATAATATACTTTATTATATTTTATTATATTTGAAACCCAATTTGAATGGAGACACTTATTTAACAATTACTAACACTATTAATGGCATTTTGTTATATCCAGATTACATTATCAGTTTGTTAGATACAAGAAAATACAAGCAATAATCAATGAATAATTTTCTTTTATAACCACTTCCAATTCAGATTTGCTAAAGAAAATTCCAGTTGTTTTGTTTAGAAAAACATAGTGTAAAAAACAATAGGGTGTCTGAGCTTGAGACTTCATTATTTTCTTGCTACAGCATGAGGTATTACAGGTATCATTAACACATTTACTCTTGGGAGAAACCTGGAAGGAAGTGGCACAAAATTCTCACTAGTTTTAGGAGGTGAAAATTGTGACAATCTGAATAAATTAATAGTGTTAATTGCATTTTTAAACATTGGCATCCTGCATTTTACTACCAAGAGAAAGGAGTGAGTTGAAAAAAAAAAAACCTTTAAAATACTTCTCGTGCATAATTTATCCATTTTTATTATGAATTATTTCCCAACAAAAGAAAGGATGAGTGACTACAAGATTAGAGGAAGAGAAATTTGGAAGAATATTATTCAAACAACCCATAAACATGGAAAAGCATACTCCATTTTATTTGCATTAAGCCAGCATAAAGGAAAATTCTGAGTATGTTGGGCATTTACATTTCCTGGATCCTGATATAAGACCAGCCCTTAGCATCTACAGGATTGGCTACCAAGTATAAAAATGAAGGCCTACATACCATGTGTCTCGATATTTAAAATATATAAATCGAGTCATTAAAACATTACATAAAATATGTTCTATCCTCCTACCTTGAAAATTATACTTTCATAACAACCTGGAAGGCTAAGTTAGGGTTTAAAATTCTTAGACCCTCAGAATTCTGGACTAGAATTGGAGACACAAAGAAAACCACCGAGGATGGATATTATCACTTTAACCCTATATTCCTCATCTATAAAGTATAGCAGAGCTGGAGGAGGACCAGAGAAAAATCCTTGAAATGATAGAGTACTACTCAAAATAAATGGTGTTATTTATCTTAATTTATTGAAGAACTATGAGGGACAAAACTAATCATATTTCATGAGGGTTTGATATCAGGTTCAAAAGCAATGTATCTTTTATAGTTTTGGTAACATAGTTCTTGATTTATACACTTTCATCATTCTACCACCCTACTAAAAAGCCCCAGAAATTTTTGATGGATTATTATCAATTTGTTTGAAATCTATTATGAATGACAGTATGCAGAAACAATGAAGATTAATACCTCAAGAAACCGGGATAAATGAACAATTCAAAATAGAGTGGGTAAATCTAAATTAAAATAAACTAAGTAACATGAATGAAAGGCATAAATTGCATATCTAATCAGGCTGCTGAAATAATGCCAAAGGTACAATTGGAAAAGTTTAACACCTGACTCCAGTATTAAGGAAAAGTAAGGAAATGTTTGTCCTTAACGAAGTTCCTTGAAATACTCATTGAAACCATATACTCAGTTGGAGGCAAATGAGCATCTTTCTGAAGTTAGTATGTGTTGATTATTGTGATTCAAGAATGTTTCTAAATTTTAAAAACTGGTTATTAATATTTTTAGAAGTATAACATGTAATTATGACTTCAGCAGCACTAGAATGGTCCATACCCCTTAAAGTTCAACTCCACTAACAAGAGCTTTATGTTGGGAGGATCTAGACTCTAGCTTTGCTGTGTTAATGCAATCCTCACTTTCATTAGGTCTTGTCTCAAGATCAAACACGACTTGTTTGGGGGCAGTGACATTGGGAACCATATTTATATATATGAGTCTTTTATGATGCTCTTTGGTGCTGCTGCTGAGACACTGTTTTACTCCTTATTGTGTAAAATTTCTGAAAATTTTACTGGGTAAGACCAGTGTGAGCTTTATTAACAACATGTAACTGAAACCCACTCCAGTGCTCTTCTGACTATTCCCTATTGCCTGGAAGAAAAACCTAAAAAGAGAATCATAATTTTTTTTCTTTTTAGAAATCCAGCATCATCAATGCTCCTAGTGGCACAAAAGATGGTATCCAGGGCGCCTGGGTGGCTCAGAGGGTTAAAGCCTCTGCTTTCAGCTCAGGTCATGATCTCGGGGTCCTGGGATCGAGGCCCGCATCAGGCTCTCTGCTCGGCAGGGAGCCTGCTTCCTCCTCTCTCTCTGCCTGCCTCTCTGCCTACTTGTGATCTCTCTCTCTCTCTGTGAAATAAATAAATAAAATCTTAAAAAAAAAAAAAAAAGATGGTATCCATAACAAAGTGTCAGAATTAGCTATGGTGGGGGGTAGTTAATCAGGGGGCATGTGGGTGACTCAGTTGGTTAAGCATCTGCCTTTCGCTCAGGTCAGTCTTGGGGTCCTGGGATCCAGCCCCCATGGGGCTCCCTGCTCAATAGCGAATCTGCTTCTCCTTCTCCCTCTGGCCCTCCCCCACCCATTCTCTCTCTCTCTCTCTCTCTCTCTCTCTCTCTCTCTCTCTCTCTCTCACATAAATAANCTTTTTTTAAAAAAGTTATTCAGAAGAGATGGACTTTGTAGTTGCACTTCAGAAGTACTTAATTTACTTCATGTGTATTTTCTTTTTATTTTTGTAGAAAATCCTAAATAACTCAAAAGACTACATTCAATGTGTGTCAAATAAAGAAAATATATAGTTAGTAACAAAACATCATTACATAGTTTAATTTGCAGTTGTTTCTTTTCAGAATGCACGTGAAATAATGACACATCTTATAATTGGCAGTGTTTTAGAGTTAATGAAATATAATATATTCAACTCATAAGCACTACTTGAATACATTTCTCTTTGTAGAGTATGATGATTAGTAATGAGTTGATTATCAGTTCTTCCAGAAAACCTTACGTAAAAATATAACCTGCTTATATGAATATGCCATGAGATTCAACATTGCACACTTTAGGTGTCTGTGTGATTTGTTTTGTCTCTTACTGGTCCTGACACATTTTAGACTCACTGTATAGAGAAGTTTCAATCAGTCAGGTTCACGGAAATATTGATTAGACTTCTATACAAAGAACAATAGTTACAAATGGAGTTTGTCACCATATTAAAAGATCAAAATCAATTTAAAGATAAATGTAAATGACCTCGCATAAGCATCATCTTAATTTTAAAATTCAATAAATAATGAAAATGTTATTAATGAATGTCTGAAACTATATTCCATATTGCTAAGACTATGTTACTTTAATATGAGGAGCACACTACTATTTTAGGGCATTTCTACTGCTTTATTAGCTTAAATTTGTAAAACCATTTAAAATTTTTTAAGATCAAGTACATGTCTGTCTACCCATTTAGCATCTCTATCTCTAAAAGAATAGCAATATAGTTTAACTGTCTGTGTAGGGTAAAGAATATAAAAGATTTAGAACTAAAATATATACAAAAATAATTCTAGAATGATCAAAGCATATAAATTGTCCTTTCAATTCTTAGACATTTCTTGCTATGAAATGGTTGTGGTAGACTCATCTATTTTATATTGATATACTTGGAATACAGAATTAAACAATAGTCAGTTGTATCACTGACATAAATTTTGTGATCTATGTGGAAAATTACAGAAAAAATATTTTAGTTTGACTCGTTGCTGCATACTGTTGCTATGACCATATTAATTGGATCCCATAGGGATACTATGACAGAAACAGAAGCTATGCCTACAACACTAATTAGTTTTCAGTACTTTATTAAATTTCTTTCTATTTTGCCATATGCCAAACTAGGGAATTAACTTGGGAAGTAATGGCAATAACCATAGTCACATCTCAAACATATCCATGTGATGATATTACCTGATTTTCACTTGTTTTGTACGTATATTTAAATTTATATTATACATTTTTATGAATATCTAAATCCTCATCACTTTCATTTGCTTCTACCTACTGGAATAGTTTCTTTTTCTTTTAATCATGAATTGATCGTGTAGTTTCTATAATTTTATCAGTAAATCCAGTACCAATATTCATGCAGTAACAACAAAGTAAGTTTGAGGTATGACTGAGACAGTTTTAAAATATACCCCCCCCAAATTCCTTGGCATGACCCCTTTGGGTTTATGATTGTTTCAATCAGTAGACTGCAGTGGAAGAGAAGCTATGTGAACTCTGAGGCCATTTAGGCAGCTTAGCTGGTGATTCCTATAAATAGTCTTGATTTTTAAAACTTCTTCTTCCTTACAGTTATGCTATGTGGAAACTGTTCATTATGAATCTTGATTTTATGGTTTGTTAAACAATTCCATGGAAATACTCAGCATAAGACTAATTATTTTACCCACTGCCGAAACAAGATCTTGAAAACTCTGCTCAGCACTCTCTGAATTGAGTCTGTTTAGTCTCAGTGGTGGGAACGGGCACTATTCCTGACCCTGTGTAGGCACTGAACTGTTCCTTCTAATCCTTCCAGGTCATTCTTTCCCAGACTCCTCATTACACGCACGTGCTGACCAGTTGCATCATAGGCTGCATATCTGAAAAGGAGTCTCCTGAGATTTCTGGGGTTTTCTCTCTGCACAGCTGCCTCTTCTATGATACTGTGTTCTCCTAACTCTGGCCACTTTAGTCTCCCTAGAGTCTCAGTTCTGTCTCCTTAGATTAGAGAAACCAACTTTGGGCTTCTCTTGGATTCCACGCATCCTAAGTGAAGTCCTGGAAACTGTTAAAACAATAATCAGGGCAACTGTAGGCCTAACCTCTCATTTTCCTTTTCTCAGGTCTCACTTGACTTACTATGTTGTCTGACACTCTGCATCTAAAATATCATTGTTTTATATGTGTCAGTGCTTTTTATTTATTTGCTTGTTTCAAGCAGGAAGGTAAATCTCATCCCTGTTAGTTCATCTTGGCCAGAAATAGTCTCGGCAATGCTGATTTGGTTCCCTATTTTACCACTCTGCTGATACAATGAGAAGAAACAGAATTAGGACCAAAGAATTTTACTAATAATTTAATACCCGTGTTTTGGATTAATTGGAAAATGGTACATTAAAAGCATGAAGCAATAAATCTGTGACCTTTCTTTGCTGTTAAAAAAAGTCTATATAAAAATACATACACACACACACACACACACACAAATACATACACATATAATTTTCTTTCAAGGCAAAAATTATACATTTAAAAAAATTGGAAACTAACAGTAAAAAAATAAAAATGGAAATATTAAGCTATGAAATGTCATTAATTACACTTCTTGGAAATCTTGCTATTAACATTTTACTAAATGCATGGACATTTCATACAAAACAGTTTTGCATGTTTTCTGATGAAGACAAGGATTGCAGAACAGGAAAAAGATGGTGATAATTTTTAAAAATATATGTGTGATATCAATGATTTAACACAGACTTTTTTTGGAAGTGGACAGGCAATGTAGACTAGAGGACATGGTCATCAGAAGTGAGAAATCTTAGAGACTGGTAAACCAGATGTGTGGAAAGACCTTCTTCTATGGATTAAGTCACTGAAGTGATGACATTATGTATGCTGGAGAGAGTGATAGCGAGCCGAGTGCCAAGAATTAGAGGCCCTGGCTAGAATGAAGGTACCTGATTGCGTTAAGATGAACTAGTATGGAATGTACTTCCAGAACCCTTATTTATTTATTTATTTAAATGTACTTGTTTGTTTTTATTTTTTTAATAACTATAGTGCAATTAGCCCACAAACAGTACATCTGTTTTTAATGTTGTGTTCAATGATTCATTAGTCCCGCACAACCCCCAGTCACATCACATGCTTTCCCCAGTACCCATCACCCAGTTAAGCCCTCCCTTCATCTCCCGAACCTTTTGATTTTTTTTAAGGGGTTCATCACAGGAAGTATCGGAAAGTGATCATTCAGAGCAAGAAAGACATCCCCACTTACCCAGAACTGGAAGTGTAAAGATTATGGGAAAATTAAAATTAAAATAAAATTTGTTTCCTGAATGAGCCCCAGGGATTCTTGCTTGCCAACGGGGGTGGGAGTCAGGGAGGAGGCCTAGTTTTAGAGAGAGAAAAAAAGTCAAAGGAAAGGTTGTGTCAAGTGATTGTTGATAGAGGATTTTGCTTCTGACAGACCTTCAGTTTCAGGGGACAGCGGATGCATTTTCACCCTCCCCAGAGTGGGCGTGATGTTGTGGCCAGAACTCAGGGTGCCCCTAAGGAGCCAGACACAAGTGTCTAGGAGAGGAGAAGGATTGTATACTCAAGTGGCAATGAAAAGATGGATCCTGAGGGTCTCATAGGAAGAGGTGGGAAATCCACTTTAAATTATTCATTTTGGGGATAGGGTCTGAGACAACATGGACTTTTTGATAAATAAAATGGCCATTCTGTCATAAGGAGAACTTGGTATCCATGGCAAACCCTTCAATCCTGTTGTATGCTGGGATGGAGGCCTAAGTAACAGGCATAGTGGGGGCATTGCTGTTGTTCGCTATTTAAAATTTATTGAAAATTTAACATGAAAATGTCACAATTTAATTTTTTGCAATCTTATTTCTTTCCTTTTTTTCTATTTACTTTAAAAATTTAACTACATCACACACTTCATTATTTTAGGAGAATTTTAAAGTTATGTAGTGATATTAATTTGCAAGCAAGTGATAATAGCTTGATCATGAGCAAAAAGAAGGTCATTAAACAGATATTTATTAAACTCCTTCCCAGATGCTGATAAACCAGTAACTTGCAACTACATTAACATCACTGAGGAGCTTGTTAAAGCTCCAACACAGAGATTGTCATTTAATTGCTATGGGTTAAGATCTCAAATTCGCATTTATACCAATCTCTCTAGGCAATTCTGGTGCAAGTGTTCAGGAGTCCGGATTTTGAAAAAAAACCCTGCTCCAAACACTGAAAGGCATATAATAAAAGAAGACAAAGTGTGCAATGCTCCATAATGAATCATCATCTTCCTTAAAAAGTAAAAGTTTTCTCAAAGAGTTAGACATCAATGCATAGCAGAATAAAATCAGTCCCTATTACATTTGCAGACATACTGGGAGATGAGCGGCGATGTGAGCATCTGCTTGTCCTTGTCTATGGATCTCTGCGTTACTCCTATACAGCCCTCAGAGTTTCCCACCCCTAATAATCCACATGTTCTGAGTGATGAACTAAAAAAAGGAAAAACTAGGAGGGACTGGAACCTTCGAGGAAATAAAAGAATAGAAAAACATGTATAAAATAAACTCTACGATGTCCTTGGGACTTGTTTAAAAACTGGCTATTGCACTGTACATGTGTAATTGAGCTATTCCTCTCTTTCTAAACTGCTTCCTATAACACAGGAAGAAACAACTTAAGCATGATAAACACATTTACATAGAGCTGTAACAGAAAAACTGTAGGTCATATCAAAGTCAGTACAAGCCATTGAAACCGTATTTTGTATGCGCCCCTCAAGGCATTTAGAAACCAATAAAGATCTCTTCACTCTGGAGTTTCTCTACATATTTATTTGTGAAATACTGCCAAAAGAAATCATACAGATTTGGTTTTATTGTCCTTGCAAATGTCCCCAATTTAATATTTCAAAAGTCCTACAAGTTATTTTCTCAATCACATAAAAATGTAGACCATAATACTGAATTATAAGAAAATGACATAGTGTAACATTTTAACAAAAATGAAGAATTACACTTTAAAAAAATAATGCATTTTTCATTTTGACATGTTTAATCACCAACATACCATATATGTTTTTTGATGTATAAATACATTTTTAAGATGTTCTTTTTTTTTTTTAAAGATTTTATTTATTTATTTGACACAGAGAGAGAGATTACAAGTAGGCAGAGAGACAGGGAGAGGAGGAAGCAGGCTCCCTGCTGAGCAGAAAGCCCGATGCGGGCCTCGATCCCAGGACGCTGAGATCATGACCTGAGCCGAAAGCAGAGGCCTTAACCCACTGAGCCACCCAGGCGCCCTAAGATATTCTTAAAAAACAAAAAAAGTCTAATTAAATTACTTTCTTTCACTCAACAAACTTTTTAAAGTGTCTACTGTGTCCACTGATGGTTGTATAAGTAATAATACTAGTGCCTGACTTTCAGTTTTTACTTCCAAGTCAGGGAAATAGATTAGTAGACACAGGATAAAAATGTGTTAAAAACTGCACGATAGATATTAACTATAGGGTATGACAAGACTTCAAAATGAAATCAACTCAATAACTTGGCACTCGGAAAGTTGAAATCAGAAGGATAATTAAAAGTTTATTCTGGGGAGGCGGTGGGAGGAGGAAAGGGAATGGATTTCGGGAGAGGCGGCTTCTTGTACAAAAGCTGTAGATGTAGAATAAGGCATATTCTCATAAAGACAGGTTTCTAAAATATTTAGTATCTAATGTAAAAGGTAAAGTAACTAAAAGAAAATAGGTAGTTAAGCATGGCCTAGATTTTGATTGACCTTATGGACAATGAAGTTGACAATTTCTCCTAAAGCCTACAGTGTATCATTTCCAACCATCCTATTATCTGGAGGTGGTTTTCCGCTTCTGCTTGCTTTGTACCTCTTTAACCCACATCAGTGTGACTCTTTCACTGGTTTTTATAAGAAATCCACATATGTAAAACATATTTCTTACCTATTATAAATTGTACTGAAATTTTGAGAAAAATAGGATGTTATCAATTCACATATTTAGGAGAATTCTATCACTCTGGTTCTCCTTTCATCTCTCTTTCTCCCTCTCTAGATTTGTTTCCTTCTGTCGTTCAAGTTAGTTTCCCTTCAAACTTGGTGCAAGTCCTCCCAGAATCTAAAAACTTGTGGCTCAGTTGGTTAAGCATCTGCCTTCCACTCGGGTCATGATCCCAGGGTCCTGGGATCAAGCCCTGCATTAGGCTCCATCCTCATCAGGGAGTCTGCTTGTCCCTCTCCCTCTTCCTCTGCAACCCCCATGGGCTAACGCTCTCTCTCTCTCTCTCTCTCTCTCAAAAACAAACAAATAAATAAAAAAATACGTAAAAACTAGAAGACTGGTCTTGAAAATTAGAAGATTTATCAAAGTATTTTCTCTCAAATGTGGAACTCTACTTAAATAAAATATTTGAGCCACTTGTTCAGAGAATACTTCCTAATCCAGCTTATTGCATATTGTCCTGATAAGAACATTACTACACAAATTCATTGTGGAAAACCTCCCCTTCTCCTGACTGTTACTCTTAAAATATGTACATTAGGGTTTCGTGTGATTAAAACTTACATAATAAACTGACAGTACTTACTTCTTTAGAATAAAATCAAAGTAAAGATTTTAAATGGAAATTTATTTTGCAGAAATAAATTTAACTTTGCTTCTTCCAAAATATACTGTTGCTTAAACTCACAAATGTTCCAATGAAATCTTTAACTAAGAGAGTTTCATTAAAAAAACAAAACAAAACAAAAAACCTCCCATGAAAACAGATATAGGTTCTTAGATTTGGTATATTCTTTACTGTTATCTAATTTCAGAGGCTTGGCTTCCATAGTTGTAATATGATATAATACCTACCCTGTAGAGTGATTGTAGAATTACTGATAAGATATATAGTGTCTAAGAGAGGGGGTACTCAATAATAGAATAAAGATATTTAAAATGTCATAAAATTCAATTTAATAAAATATAATAAAATTTAATTTAACACACACACACAGTCACTATTTTACTGTACACATTTTGGAGTAAAAAAAAAAATTAGACCAAATAACTAACTGGACACATGCCCAAAGAAGAGCCATCCATCTCAAAATGTACTTTCTCCAATTAGATATATTGGTTTTCTAATTTACTGTTCCACATATAAGCCAAGCAATATAATCAATACAGTTCTATATTCAGGCTCCATTAGTCTGTATAGATACAGTGACCATCTTTTCCCATATATTTCAGCTCTGCAATGGTATTTAGCTGTCAGTGAACTAACAGATTAGATCTATAGCTGCTACATAGAATTAGAGCCATTCTTTAGAGAGGCTAATTATTTTAATTCTAGGCTTCAGATTCGCCTGTCTAAAGTGAACCACTTGCTGTTGTGATTGCAGGTTCATTTCCATTCTGAAACAGTGGTCATCCATTTTCCGTTTCGCCCTTGGAGCAGAGCTGTTTGAGTGTATTTAGTTCAATTGACTTTCCCTCGGCTGCAGGTGCCATTTCCTGCTGCAGCTGCGCTCCAGCGCTTACAGACGGAGCTCTGCCTAAGCGCCGTTTAATTCTCTAACGAGCTATCATCTGGGCCTTGCATATATTTTGAAATGAACTACCTCAAAACACAGAGTGCAATGATACGTCACATTCAATAAAGGTCCATTCTGATTTAAATCGGATTAGTATTTCCAGAAAGCAAAAGCGGGAACTAAATGAGAGGCTTTCATCCTCTTAGACCATCTAAGCCTCTGGACGTTGATTCCTGCGCTGATGCTGCAGCACCGTCTGGTTTTCATAAAATGGCAAAAATTTGTTAAACCACCCCCTTTAAAAGACTAACCAGCGCACTAAATTTTTATTAATGAAAGCATATTAAATAAAAAGGTTCATTGCTTTTTCAAGGACTGAAATTGCCTTTACAAAGTGCTTTATGCATCAGAGTTCTTTTGTTGTAAAAGCCATCCAGAACGAGAAACAAAACACCTCTCATTGTTTTGTGAACTTTCATTTTCTAGAAGAGCATTAGCTCTTCTGGCATTATGAAGTAGTTTATTGTGATTTGAGATTTTTCATTTCTCTGCAGTCAAAGGTATTCCACTAAGATACTGTACTTTCTCTCTTATTGTTTGATTCTCTGTTGATGGGGACTAACACATCCAGGATGCCTTCCTTGGGCTCCAATGTCATCTTGCTTCCAGCCAGATCCACCATCGGGAGGTGTTGACAAAAGAGTGGAGTATGGAGGGAGAGAAGCCATAGCATTTTCCCTCTTACTTATTTAGATGGTGTTTGGGGCAGTGGCTGTGTCTCCACCATGGCTCCAGTTCCTGCTCAGCAGACCATGTGCTAGAGTCTCCTGGGCCAGCCCTGTTCTTGGGATCTTAACATCCTCTGTAGTATATTGAATAATGCACTTCCCCCAAAGATTTCCACATCTTAATCCCTGGAACCTGTGACTATGCTACTTTACATAGCAAAATAAACTTTGTAGATTTGATTATGTTAAAGATGTTGAAAGAGAGAGGTTATCTTGAATTATTTGGGTGGGACACAAGTAATCATAAGGGTCTTTGTAAGACAAAAGCAGGAGGGTCAGGGGAATCAAATAATACATTGAGGTGAATGAGAATGAAATAGCAACATATCAAAATAGGTGGAATAGACTTAAGGTCAGCCAGAGAGGGAAATTTATAGGATTATATACCTATATTTAAAAAATAATAAATATTTAAAATCAATATTCTTAGTTCCCTTTCTCAAAGGCCTTGAAAAAGAAAAGCAAAATAAGCCCAAAGGAGAATAAGAGACAAACAATAAGAGAAGGAATAAATTAGGGAAACAGAAAAGCAATAGAAAAAAAACAGTGATGTGGTTCTTCGAAAAGAACAGTAAAATTGACAAACCTCTATGAAAACTGGCAAACAAACAAACAAACAAACAAACAAAAAGAGAAGATACTAATTACCAATGTTAGGAAGGAAACAGGGGATAGCATTAGAGATTCTGCAGAAATCAAAAGGATAATAAGGAAATACAAATAAAATCTCCACACATAAAAATTTAACAACCTAGATTAAATGGATCAACTTTACAAAAAAAAATCCTACAAATTAATGCATTCACCAATATACAAGAGAATATTTGTATGGTCCTATAGCTATTAATGAAATCAAATCTGTAGTTTAAAAGTACCCACCCCCCAAAAAAATTTTCTAGGCCCTGATTCTTTCCCTTGAGAATTCCATCAAAAGGCCAAAGAATTGACACCAGTTGTACACAATCTCTCCAGAAAATAGAAAAGGAGATAATACAGGGTAACACCTTTATTTGATAAAGAGCACCTTTTAAAAAAAAAGCGATGATAACATCATAGCTCATGGTAAAAAAAGATGCTTTGGGACATCACTACAGACGATACGTATATTAAAAAGGTAATAAAGGGATAGTATAAATAACACTATGCCCACAAATTTGATAAACTGAAAGAAATGGATCAATTCCTTGAAAGACGCAACTTGCTAAAACTCACACAAGAAGAAATAGTCTATTTGAATGTTCCTAAATTTATTAAAGAAATTGAATCAGTAATTAACAACCTTCCAAAACAGAAAGCATTAGGACCAGTTGGGATCACTGGTGAATTTTATTAAACATCTAAGGAACAGGGACACCTGGGTGCCTCAGTTGGTTAAGCATCTGACTCTTGACTTCATCTCGGGTCATGATCTCAAGATCATGAGATTGAGACCCACCCACATCAGGCTCTGCACTCAGTGAGGAGTCTGCTTGACTCCTTCTCTTTCTCTCTACCTCTGCCCCCCACCAATTCTCTTTCTAAAATAAATAAATCTTAAAAAAAATTTAAGGAACAATGAAAAAAATTTAATGAACAAATTATACCAGTTCTCTACAATCTTTTTCAGAGGATAGAAGCAGAGATAATGCTTGCTAACTCATTCCATAAGGCCAACATTACCCTAATACTAGAACCAAACAATGACATTACAAAACAAAACAAAACAAAATAAAAAAAACAAAAAACAGTACACACTGATGTCTCTCATGAGCATTGATGCAAAAATCCTCAACAAAATATCAAAAGGGAATGCAAGAGTGTATAAAAAGAATCATACACCATGAACAAAAGGTATGTATACAAGACTGGTTAAGCATTTGAAAATCAATTAATGTTATGCATCATAACAACAGGTTTAAAAAAGAAAAAAATTGCACGATCATACAAATGCAGAGAAAATGATGTGGAGAACAAACGCAAAAGAAATGCAGAAAAAAATAAAATTTTCTTACAACTTTCAGCCTATTGATAATTACCTGAGACAGGCAGCATGACCTTCTTCAAGGAGCTCAACTGCCTCAGTGTTAATACTTTGCTAAAGGCAAAAGGAAACCTTAGCTTGACATTAGCCAACCTCCAGGATCCTGTAAGTTTCCTTTAACATATAAAAATCCCTTTGGCTTCCTTTATCTCTACCCCCCAAAATACATGTTAGTAATCATCCTTCAAACATAGGGCCAATAATACATTTCTGAAAGGTCTCATGACTAATATTTTACTAGACAGTAGTCAACAATTTTATCCTAACAACAGCTAGCCCCTCAAGGTCCATGAACACTTGTTTCCAAATTCCTTAGAGACTTACACTATTCCCTCACTCTTGCTAACTAAAAAAGTATATAATCAGTCATTCCTTGTCATTCCAGTGAAGCTCTTTCTGCCCACATGTCCTGTCCCTGTGCTTTAATAAAATCACTTTTTTGCACTGGAGACGTCTCAAGAATTCTTCCTTGACTGTTCACTCCCGGACTCCAACATTTCACATCAGAAAACAGTTAGCAAAATCTAACACAATTCATGATTAAAAACTCTCAGTAAACTAGGAATAAATGGGAACTTCCAAAATTTGGTAAAGAACATTTACAAAACCTAAAACTAACATCATACTTAATAGCAAGAAACAAAGCTTTCCCAGTAAGATCAGGTAAAAAGCAAGGATGCACCTGTCATGATTCTTTTTCAATGGTCTATCAGAAGTTCTAGATAATAGAATAAGACAAGAAAAGGTATTAAATGTATACATATTGATAAGGAAGAAATAAACATATTTTTCACAAATAACATGATTGTCTACATAGGAAATTTAAAAGAATTGACAAAAAAACCTCATGAAAACTAGTAAATGTAACAAAGTTGCAAAATACTAGGTTAATATAGAAAATGAATCACTTTCGTATATAACAGGAATGAACAAGTGGAACTCGAAATTAAAAAACAATACCATTTACATTAGCATGCAAAGAAAAGAAATACTTGAGGATAAATCTAACTATATGTATAAGATCTATATGAATAAAACTACAAAACTCTGATCAAATGAAATCAAAAGAACTAAATAAATGAAGAGATATTCCATGTTTAGGGAGAGAAAGACTCAACATTGTTCCATTTTAATGGCATTCGTGAAATGATAAAACTATAAAGATGAAGAACAGTTGAGAAGTGTCTATTTATAAAATGGAACTATAAGGGATCCTCTTCATGGTAGAAGTGCTCTGTATCTTCAGTGTGTCAATATCAATTCCTGGTTGGGATATTGTACTATATTTTTGCAAGATGTTTCCATTTGAGAAAACTAGGAGAGTGCACATGGGATCTCACTATTTCTTACAACTGGAGTTGAATCTAAAATTACCTCAAATGAAAACTTTAAAAATGATTAAAGACAAAAATGTAATAACAAATGAAGAATGATGATAAAATATAAATCTTTGATGAGAAAAAAATTACAGAAAATTATTACCAATAATCTGTAGGAAAATATATCTTAGAAATTTTGGGGTACATCCAAAATAACCCCAGATTCAGACTCTTAATACTCAGTTTGGTAGTGCAGAACATCTGGTTTGCACCACTTTTCACTTATTTGGTGGTTCCACTTCATTCATGTTGTGTCTTCTACTTTTTCTTTTGTTTGTTTACTTCTTTTTAAATATCCAGTTTTATCATTCTTATTTATAAATGAAATATTTAATGATATTTACATTTTTCTGATATATTTCAATACAATCTACTGTAATAGTATATATTCTATATATTCTAATTATTTTTTATTCTTCTCACTGCATTTTTGTGCCTCCTTTAGGATAAATTAAATAATTTTAAAGGTTATTTCACACTTCTACCTTATTTATTATATCATCTCTTAGTAGTTGTACTAGAGATTATACAATGCAGAAGTGACTCTTAAAATATACCATATAACATGCTTTACCACTTCAAAATATAGCAGGAACTTATAATATTTTAAAACCATTTATGCTTTCTTTTATATTGTTTTGCTACTGTCTTTTAATGGTAAACATAGTATAAACTCAGAAGCACATTGTTATTTTTAATGGCTCATTATTTTACCTTTTACTTTTACCCATATGTTACCTTGGCTATTCCCTCCTTCCTGCAGTACTAGGCTGAATTCTGAGAATCTGAACAAGCCACTGCCTTGAATAAATGAGCTGAAATTTACAGTTTATTTGAAATAATGTGAAGAAAGTAAACACGTGAAAAGGATAAATGGAAGGGAAGAAAAAGTGGAAGAACTAGTGGAACAGATAGTAAAGACCTTATGAAAATAACATCAGAGAAATTGGAATTGGTGTAAAGTCAGAGGGTAGAAAGGGGAAATGGTGACTAGACCATAAGCAGAAAAAACTAACTGGACTCAAGATGCTATGTAAATGGTCTAAAATATTATATGTGATGAAAAATCGTACTTTCTTCACAGATATATTTGTATGTTTTTAGGTGCTTATTTATTGGAAACCCAAGCAGATGAATCAAAAAACCTTAATTGAAACAGATAACTAAAAATAGAGCTTTGTTAATCTAAACTATACAATCAGACCCAGCAACTCTGAGTTTATTTGATTTATATTTGAATTACGAACACTTTAGAAATTTGAATTATAATAATTGAACATTGCTTAAAAGTACTGATTAAAGTTTTAAAAAACATTTATCTTTTAAAATACATTTTGTACAACATTTGCAATATTTTAAAATTTAAATGCTCTTTAAGAAGGTTTTAGGAGGGGTACCTGGGTGGCTCTGTCAGTTAAGCATCTACCTTCAGCTCAGGTCATGATCCTAAGGTCTTGGGACTGAGCCCTGCATCAGGCTCCCTGCTCAGTGGAGAGCCTGCTTCTCCCTCTCCTTCTGCCTGTCTGCCTACTTGTGCTCTCTCTCTCTCCGTGTCAAATAAATAAGTAAAATCTTAGAAAAAAAAGGAAAAGAGTGTTTTAGAAAAAAAGAGAATGTTTTAGAAATTCTTGATAGAGATTTGAGATAAAAAATGTTTTTAAAATCCATTTTTTCATAAACTTTATAAAATACTGTATTCTTCCAGAATTTTAATATAGTAGAAAACCTCCATGGAGTATGGTAAAAAGGCTTCTATATAGTTCATATGTGTTTTTTTTTCCCTAACTAATGGAAAACAAATGAAATGATGAAAAAGTCGCATTAGAGTCAGTCACACATCATAAATTGCATTTCTTAGTATGTCATTGTGTAAAATGACTTGATGTGCCCCAGGGGAGAATTCCATTAGAACACATACCCTTTCCATTCAGAACCTTAGCTTCATGAAGCAGGAATGATAGCAAAATGTAGTAACCCCCATCTGAATAGCTTGATGTCATAATAGATGTAGGCAAGTATAGTTGAAAATCAGTAAAAAGTTATTTAAAAAAATGATAACATCCCTTATATAAGTTTCTGTGTAACAAAAAGATAAACAGATTTCCAAGGTCCTATTTTCTATTATTAGACTGCTTAAGAATACCCACCAATTACCTTAAAACACATGCAAATTCTTTTTTAAGTGAATAGTAGCAATATTGTGCACATTAGTTTTAAAAATATTAAATTTTCTCTTTCTATAAACTCCTCATATGAATGGTTTAAAGCAATGGGCTCAATGCCAATGAACCTCCCATTGAATACTGTTTTTGCCTGATTCTCAATGGTTCTCTGTCACACACGCACACACACACACACACACACACACACACACACACACACAATATTTTAAAATCCTCTCAAAATGAAAACAAACAGCATTTTTGCATTCATACCATCTGCTACATAATACTTACAACTCATTTAACACATCTCCCCCCCCCTTGGCTTTGCAGAATGATTCCCACTGGTTCATACACCATCTAAATCCAGAAGGCACCATTCATATAGAATTTAACTTGCATGACCACATTTCACAACCTTAGTATCTTTCCTACTATTTACTTTTCATTATAATGACTAAAACTTTTCATATTGATATTGATGGACACTTACACATGAGACAAAATTGTAAAAGTAGTTTCCATACTGGTGGCAGTAAAATTTCATTTAAGATGCTAGCTAGACACAGCAGGTACCATCATTTGATCCTTTTGTCATCTGAAATATGCATACAGTCTCTCCTTATTCGAAGCTACTTTTACAGTTATTCTTTTATCGATACCTATTGCTTAGAAAAATCTGTCCTCTAGTTGTGAAAGACAGAAAAATAAGAACATCACATTAGTAATATGAGTATACATTGCTACCATCTTTATTTCTACTCCATTTCTACGGAACTTCAAATCCTTTAAAGAACATTTTCTTATTTTCCCCATTCCATATGCCTACCTTTTAGCTGTTGCCTAGTGACTGCTTTCATGAGTATCCAATTTACTATCTTTTTGTCCACCACATATATTGTGATTTTGTTGCACAAACGCATTTTCAGCACAACAATTTTCCCAGTATTTCTTACACTCCACAGTTTGAATCATCTTTTTCTTCAACTTTTTGTAGTTTCCCATGCTGGTGGTTAGACTTTAGCCAAGCATCATTGAATAGAAGTACAACACAACCAGACTAAAACACAGTGTGGTAGATGCATACACACACACACACACACACACACGTGCACAAGGCTAAAGAAACAGGTGAAATTAATTTTAACTATGTATTATTTTTAACACATACCAATGTATCCCAAATATTTTGGACCTTGTTGAGAATCTCTCTGTAGACAAATGCCATTACTTACAATATGTTCCATCATTCCAAGACTAACAAGATAATCTCTCATCTATAAATACCCTGAAATTCAGGAACACCTGGTGGAATTGAGACAATTACAAGGAGAACAAAATCTATGTTCAGCCCCTCTGATAAAAAGGTTTTTGAAACCGGAATCAGCTGAGCTGTAAAGTGTGGAATATCTTCTTTCACAAGAGGAATGAGATGAATCCTAAAACACTATTAGCAAGAGAAAACATGTTTATTCTTTTTATTATAATCTAATATAATTATTTTTGGCATTCCAGGGAAATGCTCATTTCTTTGAAATAATATCAATAGAAATGATTATAGAATATGGCTCTCAAAAAAGCTCATAATCTTAGTGAGATGTTGAAACACACAGATTATAACAAATAAGACTATTGTTCTTTCATCTGTTATACTTTCCTTTATTATCACATAATATTTTTCACATATATTGTCAGTATTTTAATATATTTTTGGGGGCGCCTGGGTGGCTCAGCGGTTTAAAGCCTCTGCCTTCAGCTCAGGTCATGATCTCAGGGTCCTGGGATCGAGGCCCACATCGGGCTCTCTGCTCAGCAGGGAGCCTGCTTCCTCCTCTCTCTCTGCCTGCCTCTCTGCCTACTTGTGATCTCTCTCTCTCTCTCTGTCAAATAAATAAAAAAATATATATATATATATATTTTTTTTTGGGGAAGTTTTAGGAATGCCTATTACTACTTTTTTTTTGCTCTTAAAGTATTTTTTTTCTCCATGTCTCTGTTTTGAAAATTTCCAAAACTCCATGTTACATACAGCTCTAATTTCCACACGCCCATTATCAGTTCCCTTTAGTAACAAAAAATGTTCTGCTTTGTCTTTTAAACTAAGTTTGAAGTCCCTTTCTGTCAAAAATATTTTAGTATATGAGGAAATAATAGTTGATTTAAAAGAACATACCTAAAAAGAGACTGCCAAAAACTGACAGTTCTGATTTCTTAGTAGCTACTGAACTTCATAAAATTATGAGAGTAAAATCAAAGTCAATTATAATATAAAAATACAAATAATAAAATAATATAGACAGAAATGTAGGCATCTTAATTTTTAAAACTCCCGTTAAGGGGAGCCTGGGAGGCTCAGTAGGTTAAGCCTCTGCCTTCGGCTCAGGTCATGATCCCGAGGTCCTAGGATCGAGCCCCACATTGGGCTCCCTGCTCAGCGGGGAGCCTGCTTCCTCCTCTCTCTCTGCCTGCCTCTCTGCCTACTTGTGATCTCTCTCTGTCAAATAAATAAATAAAACCTTTAAAAAAAACTCCCTTTAAGGATGTCTTTATTGAGAAATTAAAAATATATATGTAAATTGTGTAAAAAACGTGCATATGTACATTTGTTTCTACCCCCTGGACTAACAAGAAAAAGCAAACTGACAAGTGGAGAGAAAAGGGTTGTCGCGGGAGAGTAGCACGTCCTCCTCACCTTGATAATGACTGGAGAGAAGACAATGAAAAAATGGCTTTGTCCCATTAGAGAAAGACAAATACCAGATCATCTCACTCATACGTGTAATTTAAGAAACAAAACAAATGAACATAGAGGCGGGGAAAGAGAGAGGGAAGCAAACTAAGAAACAGACTCTTAACTACAGAGAACAAACAGGGTTACCAGGGGGTAGGTGGGTTACAGAGGGCTGAAATAGGTGGTGGGGGTGAGGAGCACACTTTTGATGAGCGCTGGGTGTTGTATGAAAATGTTGAATCACTGTATTGTACACCGGAGACTGATATTACACTGCATGTTAACTAACTGGAATTTAAATAAAAACAAAAAATGAAAAAAGAAAAAAATGACTTTATCAAAATTGTTTGTAAACATGCTGATCAATCTTCATGATCGTTTCTAATAGAGGAAGAGCATGTAAAATCTCAATCTATGGACTGCTCTTAGCACAATGCTTCTGGCCTGTCTGGGCTGCTTATGATAAACAAATCTAGAATGTATATATTTATGAGACACAGCCAGTGGTGTGGCTGAGTTGGCTCAAACCGGTTCATTGAGCACCAGTTCTGTACATACCTTTCCTACTCCAAATCCACTGGTAGTTTAAAATCATCCATGATATATTTACACCACAAAAATTAGCATATGCTATAAATCAAGACTATTGTGCCATCATCCTCTACCCAAGAGCAAGTTGTTGAACAGACAACAGCTGGTCATATCTGTTTTCCCCTTTTTGGTTTTATTTTAAAGAAACACTCCCACCTTTCATGTGTGTGTGTGTGTGTGTGTGTGTGTGTGTGCAAAATGGTGGTTCAGCAGAGGGACAGGACTCATGGGCAGAAAGAGCTGCTGCACTGGGATTGGGGTTGTGAAGGCTGTTTGATTACATGCTATGGGATTGGGGAAGGTAAGGAAAAGGGAGGTTTCAAAAGAATTCTCATTTGTTAAAGAAGACTCACAGGATACTGGAGGTCTTGCCATTGTCAAGTTAAGGTTGTTTGTCCCCCCTCTGCTAGCAAGGCATTAACAGGAAGATAGTTGGGAGCTTCTGGAGGAACATTACATTCTGCCAGTGTCAAGTATCTGTCAATGGGCTGTAGGTTATAAGGACATTTAATTGTATCTACATCTCCTTCTAGAAGTTAGGTTATTGATAGAAATGCTTTGTTCTTGTAGCTTACTAAAACATTTGTAAAGTGAGGGAGACTCAGGATTATGAACTCTAGAGGTTAACTATTTGTTTTTCCTTTCCTTAGCTTTAGGGCAGCCAGGAGTGCCTGAGGAATGTCACATACATCCCATGTGGGGGTGGAGGGGGGAATCGAGGGTGTCAGCTTCTGCATTGTCATCATCTAGGCTTCTGTTCTCTCATCATTTCCCCCTGAACAATTTTGTCCCTTAAATCTTTAAGGTTGTTGAAGGTGGAAGGTCTCATCTTCTGTAACGTCTTCCTGCTGAATAGGGGCATAGAGATGTCCCCAGCTGTCTCCCCTTTTTTAACTCCTCTATACATTCCCCAACAGACCAATATTGACACCCCCGTCTTTCAAAAGAGTTCCTTCTCCCTTTATGTCTGAACTAAATTAATGCATCTTTGGTTAGATCATTGTTTCTCATATGTTATCCAGAGAATTTGCTACTCTTCCTAAGCCCATGCTTCTAATCCCCGCTGGACGTGGCCCACTGGAAAATGTCAGATACATCTATGTAATCATTGGGATAGGAAAAAGGAGATATTTCAAGACCCAAATAACCCCCTTTGTGTAAAATGATTGCCGCATACATCACTTAGAGACTTGTTTTAAACATGGAGCAGGAAACAAGGAAGAACTGGGAAGCTGTACTGATGTTCTGCAGATTCCATGACAGCATGTTTACATGTATCTTTCAGGTAATTAGGAAGGTTTGAAAATGGATAATGTGATTGATTCTTGGAGCCAAATTTAACCATCTGACTCAGGATATTTTCAACAAATAGTGAAGAGTGAACACATTTAGTAGCATACACTGTTCCATCTTGTACCCTGCAGTTCACCTACTCAACCCTCAAAAGCCAAAACAGGAACAAGAATCTGAAGAATTAGTAACAACTACAGAACATTTTAGAAAAAATCAGTAAATCACTAAAGGCTCGGTATCATGAATTGGGGTATGTGGGTGTCACAGGACAGAGCTGGCTGTGAGACAGCCCTGAACTGTCAAGCTGGGAAAGACACTTCTGCTCTGTTCTTGCCTTCCACAATTTGATAGGAAGATAATCATGGCCTTAAGCAGCACACACAGGACAAGTCACTAAGTGGCTACTGGATAAGATGAGGGCATTGTAAAAGGATTTAATAAAAGGTGAGGGTTGATGCCATCAACCTTTGGAAATTAACTTGACAAAAACTGTTTTCTTCTAAACCCCAAAGCTTTGACCAAGGATCAATCTCTGACCAAAGGAACTGCCTGCTGCAGATGCAAAGAGAAAGCTATGGGTTGGGACTTCCAAGATGGCTGAGCAAAGAGCTCGGCAGAAAAAAAATTGGGCAAAATGGTCAGAAATAATCACTTAAAGGCTCAGGAAAGTGATGAGAAGGCATGTAACAATTAGAAACATATTCGAGAATATCTTCTAAATCTCAGTAACAGTAGGACTTTGGCATTTTCACCAGGAGCTGCTCCCCAGATCGGTGGTATAGATCTTCTATGTGGCCAAACAGGGCAGAGGGTGAGGGTTAGCAGCTCTGCCCGCTGGATGCAGGAGGTTGACTTTATTTGGGGCACGGTGTAGAAAAACTCCATGTCAAGATCTTGAAAGATTTATCTAGGACTACATAGCTAGTAGTGGACCAGACCAACTAAAAGCTTCAAGAATAATTTTATGCTCCTCAGTCCTGTCTCAATTTCTCTGCAATGTAAACCTTAGCATGGGGCATCTGACTTAATTTTTCCAGTTTTCTCAAACTCCAGATTCTAAGACTGGTTCATTTTGAACATCAGTCTACAAACAGCAAAGGTTTCTTAGAAAATCTGTAATTTTTTTTCCTCACAGCTTTCAAACCATTTACTTCACGCCATCCTTTTCTTAGATTATCACTAGTAGCTCCTAGAAATATCCAATATACCGAATCAGACTCATTTTGTTGTTGCTGTTGTTCTTCTAAATTCCCCGATGCTATAGCTACTATAGGTAAATAGTCTGAGTCTCAATATAAAAAGACCCCAGTGTGAAGAACCATTTCACCATTGTTAGCAAGTGCAGCACGTCCACATTCCCAGTCAGAGGACTGTGTCACCCTTGCCTTCTAGCCTGCCTCCACCGCTCAGCTAATCCTACACCTCACGGTCTATTGCTTCTCACACTGACTTAATTTCCTGTTAACAATGTTATAAAAATAGTAAGCATCGGCTTGAAAGTAACAGAAAACACGGTTTTAACTGGCTTAAACAGTAAGTGGATCAAAGTTCAAATACGTTTCAATCAAAGTTTTCTGTGTTTTTTACCATGTATCCCTCAGCTCTCCTCTCTGCCATATATCCATGTTTGTCCTCCTAATAAACGGGCTTCAGTTATTCCTGTGCCATATGAAACTCAGAGGGAATGTGTCCTGGGATTTCTACCACTGATCTGGATCACACCTGACTGATTCTTAGGTCTTATGAGGGAATATACAATATCAGGTTAGGGGTTAGTTATCGGGAGTAATCATGCATGTCAGAGGAGAAAGATTTGCTCCTACTGACTTCTTCCAGAAAAAAAAAAAAAAAAAAAAGCAACACTATAAAGCAAAGGGAGAAAGTTTTACAGAGGAGGAGACCGTGGGTGCTATTAGAAAAAAAGAAGATGAATAGATTCTGTGTAGACAAAGCACAGAATGTACTCTAGGGCCTGATTTGTGCTTTCTTTTTTGTTTTTTTTAAAGATTTATTTATTTATTTTGAGAGAGATTGAGAGAGAGAGAGAGAGAGAAAGAGAGAGTGAGCACCGACAGAAGAGGCAGAGGGAGAGGAAGAGAAACTCAAGCAGGCTCCACGCGGAGCATGCAGTGCCATACAGGGCTCAGTCTCATGACCCTGAGGTCAGGACCTGAGCTGAAACTAAGAGCTGGACACTTAATTTACTGCACCACATAGGTGACCCTATGTTTTCTTTCTAAAGAAGTAGAGACCAACATAATACACCTGAAGTAAGAAAAAAAGTTACTCAAATTCAGGAAAGTTTGTATTTTATAAAGCAATTTTATAACAAATTCAGACACTATCTAGATTTGTATTTGCTAATAATAATGCTTTCAATTTTGTATGCTCCATAAAATAATTTTAAAATTACACTAATACATATTTGATTCAGAGATGCAGCAGTGTTTTTACACCATTAATTTTGTCATTTACACTGTATCAGTAGGTTAACAGAGGATAGAATTAATATAGCAAAACAAAACATAAATGATAAGTCAGTCTTAAGATTTTAATGAGTAAGCTCTTGAGAAGTGTAAGCAAAAGACGATTTAAGTGAACTCTAAAGTTTAAATTCATCTCAATACAAAGAACGTCTAGTTCCCATGTAAAAGCCAGTAAGAATAAAGAATAACTAAGGAAAAAATTTTCATTCTTTTATAAAATCAGAGGTATTCAGTTAGGTTTGGAAATGATACAAATTAAAGATACAATTTTCTGTTCACTTTTATATAAAGAATGCAATAAAATAAATTAAGATGTAATAAAAAATGAAGAGGCTATACACAAAGAAAAAAATGTATCAAAGTATTATATCGTACTAAACCTATGGTAAATTATTCCTGAATAAATGAGTGAACCAATGATGCTTTTGTTTAATTTTATATTATCCCAAGTATAAAGTCTTTTTTATTTTAATTTTAATGAGAATACAAAACTCTGGAGGAAAATGAGTTATATTATTTAGTGAGAACCATGTATAAACACTATTTTTAAAGAAAAATCTCAGTGTACTATTATAATTTAGTATGTCCTTTTTGTGTTTGCATATCCAATTACAATACTTTGCAAAAATTTCTCTCGGGGGCTTTGTGGGAACAGATGAAATGCTTTTAAAACCCTCAGGTGATTTTTGGGGAGGCCTGAAGCACGGCAAAACAACTAATTATGAAGACATAAGAAAAGTAATAATACCATAAAAATTAGTGCATTGTTGGCAAGAATATTTTCCTACATAAACTTAATTTTCATAAGGTTGGCTAAAATATACTGTGATTTCCTGTGGTCAGAAGTGTTATGCTGCTGGTGGTTTTAATAAGGTTAAAATCATAATTTTAATGAAGATAATTATATATTACAATGGCAATAAAATTCATTTTAATTTAAGAACATGTGAGAAAAGATTCAATATTCTGTATACTCATTTCTTTTTAGTTCTCAAGTTCAAGTGTTGCTTCTCTCATTTAATATAGGAAATTGACTGGATTCTGGTTTTTTCTTAAGAATATGTTAAAGCATTTATCTGTCCCCGGATTTTTAATTAAATAGACCATATCTTACGTGTTTTGCATGCAATAGTGCTTGGCACACAATATTTTGGGGGTAGCATATTGTACGAACAATAATGTGAGTAGTGACCTGTTGGCATTTAAAAAAAAAATAAATTGCTATAAGCCTATAAACTGCAGAATTCACTATCAGCTATGATCAACATGGGNAAGAATATGTTAAAGCATTTATCTGTCCCCGGATTTTTAATTAAATAGACCATATCTTACGTGTTTTGCATGCAATAGTGCTTGGCACACAATATTTTGGGGGTAGCATATTGTACGAACAATAATGTGAGTAGTGACCTGTTGGCATTTAAAAAAAAAATAAATTGCTATAAGCCTATAAACTGCAGAATTCACTATCAGCTATGATCAACATGGGTCTCCACTTCAAGTAGTACGATTTCTAGAAATTGCTCTGAAAAGCAGGCTGAATACTTAAGGATTTCTACACTTACAAAACAGAGCTCAAAATAAAAGCTAATGTTTTTCTATGTACATATAGCATCTATGCTGCCCAATATGGAAAGAAGTTGAATTTGAAAGATAAAAATCATTGTAAGAATATCCTTACGGTTAAGTCAAGTTCTCAGAAATCTCTAATGCTTGTATGGTGCCAAAACAGTGGCTTTGAAGGAAATTATGAAGATCACCTATCAAATACTTACAATGTTTGCAAAAGAAGGTAGTAGATGGTATTTTGAATGAGGGATGCTGATGATACATGGATTAACAGGGTAGTAACAGTCACAGTATTTGGAGTGGTTTTCACAGAGAAGGTGGTATTACAATGGATCCCCAGTAAGTGATTAGGATACTCATAGGGAGAGTGAAAAGGGAACTATCTTTCTATGGTTAGAGAAAGATTTGCAAATTAAATGTTCTCACCATGTATTGAAGGATGTGTGCACTAATAAGACTGGAAATTAGGATTTCATCAATTTATTTGTTCAATAAATATTTATGGTAAATATAGTAAATGCACAATGTATAATCTCTGTGGGTTGTACAAGAATGAATACTACCTAGACACTGGATAGTATGAAACAAAGGGAGGAGAGTTATTGGGAAAAAGCAAGCATATGATGTAGAACAGGGGTCAGAAAATATGCCCTATGAGCCACATGAAGACCTCCAGTTTTTATAAATAAAGCTTTATTGGCATACAACAATGCTCATTCATTTACATATTATCTATAGCTGCTTGCATACTACAATGGCAGAGTTGAGTCATTTTGACAAAAACCACATGGCTGACAAAGCCCAAGACATTCTCAGCCTGGGCTATTCCAGAAAAAACTTGCCAGCCTTTGGAATAAAATATAAACAGTTTTCAATAGGCCAAAACTGTGAGTGCCTAAGGGCAGTCCAAGGAATATTATTTCAATCATTGGATCACTAAAAGCTTTTGATCCGTGTGTTCGTTTCCTTTGGCTACATAACAAATTACAACAGAAACAACAAATTACAACAAAAAACAACAGAAATTTATTTTGTCATAGTTCTGCAGGCTAAAAGTCCAAAATCAGCATCACTGAGCCAAAATCAAGGTCTTGGCAAGACTGCACTCCCTCCCAAAGCTCTAGAAGAGAACCAATTCCCTTTCTTCCAGCTTCTGGTGCCTGCAAGCATTCCTTGGGCTAAGCCACATCACTCCAACCTTCAAGGCCAGGATCTTTGAATACCTTTCTGCTTCATTTTCAAATCACCTTTTGCTCTGTGTGCTTGTGTACATGTGTGTTTCTGTGTGAAATCTCCCTCTGTCTCTCTCTTAAAAGGATCCGTATACTAGAATTTAGGAGCCACATGGATAATTCAGGATAATCTTTCCATCTTGAGACCCTTAACTTAGTCATATCCGCAAAGCTTTGCCAAATTAGGTAACATTCACAGGTTCTAAGGGATTAGAGATATAGATACATCTTCTTCTGTTGGGAAGGGGATATTTTTCAGTCCAATATGTACTATCAGTGACTTGAGAAAAGTAACATTTTAATCTATTGATCAAGGAGAGTACTGATCAAGGAGACTGAAGTGAGACTATAAGAAGACAAAAGGAAAGATAGACTATATTGTAGTAAATACAGTGCAGGTACTAATGCCTGAAATATGGTTTTGAAAATGTGAATGAAAAGGAGATGTTTTTATAACTAAAAAGAAAAATTTAGTGATAGTATTTTATCTTTTAATCTTTATAGATTCAATTCCATTGATTTACCTAATCAAAGGATCATCACTACTCACTGTCTAACCTTTTCCTTCCAATCTGAATAATTACTATAAGAATAACAATTGCTATCTGAGTTGATATGAGGTAGATTAAGATTATGGAGACAATTTTTTTTAAGATTGAGATTCATTATTTTAATCAAAATTTTACTATATCAGAATGATATAGGTGGTTAGGCCTTAAGATATGGAATTCTCAGAAGAGGAGTCTATGGCCTAGAGATTTTAATAACACTCCTCTTGTTCTCAAGTCCATTCACAAGTTTTCTATTTCAGAAACAAACTTTATTTTTGTGGTCTCCTAAAATAAAAGCACTGTGATATTTCTCTCTCTCTCTCTCTCTCTTTTTTTTTTTTTTTTTTTTTTTTTTTTTTTGTCTAATGATATGACCTAACACCTGCATGTATTAGTCCAAATAGTGATTGACTAACTGAGGGAATGAAAGACTCAATCAACCTGGACTTGTGTTACATACAAGATTCAGGACTTGGAGCTGAATAAGATATCCTGGAATAAGATATTTGTGTACCTTAGCAGATGACTATATTCTGCATGTGGGAAGGATATGGAACATTGTGGGCCAGAAGACAAACTGTGGTAGCCAACTTCCACAATGACCCCCACAGCCCTCTCTTCTTGGCTTTCACACCCTGTGTGGGCTCCTTCTATGTTGTGCCAGAGTTGCTTTAGATAAGCAACAACATATGGCAGAATTGATGTTATGTCACTTTGAAGAAGAAGTTATTAAAACTGTGACTCCTATCTTATTTTTCTCTTTCTGTCTCTTTCTTCCTCACTGTGAGGAAAGAAGCTGCTATGTTTCGAGCAACCCATGGGGAGGCCCAGCTGCCGGTGAACTGACACCTTGGGCCAATAGCCAGTGAGGAATGATGGCATGCCTACAACCAGGTGAGTGAGCTCTGAGGGAAATTGTTCAGCCCCAGTTGAAACTTCAGATGTCTGCAGTGCTCCTGAGAGCCCAGCTCAGCCACTCCTGGATTCTAGGCACTCAGAAAATGATGAGTGGGATAATAAATGTTGGTTGTTTCAAGCTGCCAAAGTTCATGTAATTTCGTTATATGGTAATATATAACTAAAAATTGTACATGTATATTTATATGTATATTTATACACACATGCATGCACATATGCATGTTAACACAGAATTTTTAACTAACTAAGTTCAATCTAAACTTAAATAAAGTTAATCATGCATAGAAGTATAAGGATAATTTAGGAAGGAAGTAGTCTTTCTAAATATTTAAACATATTATAAAATCAGAATATTTAAAACAGAGTGATTCTGGTACATGATTAAAAAGAAAAAGCAGTGGACAGAAGAAAGGCAAGTTCAGAAATACAGTAAATTTGACATTTCAAATAATTGGAGGAAATATGAAATTTTTAATAGATTTTATGGATCTATTAGAGACTTAGGGAAACAAAATTACTTCTTACCAAATATCTTATCAAATTCAGTTATAGTGTATTAAAGATTCACTGTAGAAAATTAAATTGTAATAATTAAAAACACAAGGAGAGGGTCTGCTGTTTTCTTGCAGTTGTTTGAATAATTTCATAATTTATTTACCTTAATAACTTAATAATTTTTGTAGCAAAAAGGACTTGAAAAAGGACTCACAGGATGCCTGAGTGGCTCAGTTGGTTAAGCAACTGCCTTCAGCTCAGGTCATGATCCCAGGGTCCTGGGATCGAGTCCCACATTGGACTCCATACTCAGTGGGGAGCCTTCTTCTCTCCCTCTTCTTTGGCCTGCTGCAACTTCTGTTTGTGCTCTCTCTCTGTCAAATAAGTAAATAAAGTCTTAAAAAAAAAAAAAGAAAGAAAAAGGACTCAAAACTAGGAAACCAAAAAAATCAAAAATAATTTTATTACAAAATTTAGACCTATTTGCCAAAGCCCAATCGCAAATAAACTGTTACCAAGGTTTTCAAAAGGCAAAATGACAAGCTAGACACAAAGTAAATTTCAACCCATTCCCCAAGCAAAATGACAATTTTAATATTAGGTTGATCCCTATGAGATTTCTCTTATTGCAAACTAAGAAATCAAATATCAGTAATTTTCATTATATATATTTCATAGCTAGCTAGCTAGCTAGATGATAGATGTGTTCCTAAAAATCACTATGATCAGTTTCAATAATGCAATTGGGGAAATAAACAGAAAGGATTCTTAATCCTTTTATGGAAAATCAAACATAAATCATTCTTAATTTTAAAAAAATGTTAAATTTCCATCACAATGAGAAAGAAATGAAAGAAATGCTAAATGAAAGATACAATTTGTATCTTATTATGTTGACAAATATTAATAACTTGCTCTTTTGCTGAGTTATTTTCATATGTTGGTGGGAATGAAATTGAACACTTACAAGGTAGTCATTAAGAATTCCTATCAAAACTGAGGTATAACATTTCATCTAGATATTCCATAATTAGTTCATTTCCTATAGATATAAATGAATGTTTGAAAAATAATGTGTACATAATATTATTCATAGGGATTTTTTTTCTTCTAAAAAATATTGGAAGAAATATAATGTTTGGAGCTCCAAGAACCACTCCAAACACATGAAATTTCTCCATAACCATTAGAGGAGAAAACTACATATATTCTGGTGTAGAAAGATCTATAAAAGAAAGTATTTAGTATAAATAGCAATGTAGACAATATGCATAGTTTAATGTAATTTGTCCCAAATAAAACAAGCAATAACAAAAATATAGTATGTATAAATTTATTGTGTAATTCATAGAATAGAGGTCAAGGGATAGAAAGAAGGTCATATTAGCAGCTGTCTCTGGTAATGAAACTGGGGGTCAAAATTCAAGAGAAATATATCTTAGGGGCACCTGGGTGGCTCAGTGGGTTAAAGCCTCTGCCTTTGGCTCAGGTCATGATCTCAGGGTCCTGGGATGGAGTGCCGCATCAGGCTCCGTGCTCAGCAGGGAGCCTNGCCGCATCAGGCTTCGTGCTCAGCAGGGAGCCTGCTTCCTCCTTTCTCTCTGCCTGCCTCTCTGACTGTTTGTGATCTGATCTTTCTTTCCCTGTCAAATAAAGTCTTTAAATATATATATATATATATATATCAGTGCTTGTGAATTTTGTAACATAAGTATTAACTACTAAGAATATTAAATAAATACTCCAAACTAAAAATAAAATACGTAGGGTTTGAATGAAATGTATATAATGTTCAACTGCTAAATAAAAAAAGTTTTCATAATTTTTTTAAAGATTTTATTTTATTTGACAGAGAGAGATCACAAGTAGGCAGAGAGGCAGGCAGAGAGAGGAGGAAGCCGGCTCCCCACTGAGCAGGGAGCCTGATGCAGGCCTTGATCCCAGGACCCTGAGATCATGACCTGAGCCAAAAGTAGAGGCTTTAACCCACTGAGCCACCCAGGTTCCCCAGGTTTCATATTTTTTAAACAACCGTTCTTAGGATTTTTAACATAAAATATATGTATTTATATATCCATTAAAGTACAGCTCCATGTCATAAATAATTCTCTTCAGTGCAAGAGAGATAAAGGATGTGATCCGTAAAGAATAATTTTTCACACGAAAAATTAAATTGTCAAATTAGTCTAATTTCTCATTTTAAAGGGAAAAAGAATAATTAATAACTATTTAGATTACTTATTAATGAAAGAAAAAGGTCTCTGCTCCTAATTAAACTTCGAGAAGTTCTGCGTTATTATCACCTAATACTTCAGTAAGAAAAAGTGTCAAAAAGAAATAAAATGAAGAAACAAGGGGCAGAAATGAGAATTTACTCCTTAAACATGGATGGCAGCCTCGATCATTTAATGCCATCACAGCATACTATCATCTGTGGGCTGTTAATTAATTTGAACATTTTGTGCTAGCCTTTTAAACTGAGCATTTTAAAAACGCATACTAGTGACTTCAACTTCAGATATGTCATTAACATATTTTAGCTTTCTCTTTGACATTAGCACAGTATAATAAACTAATTTATTTGGACAATTTATTCTATATATTTGTTTCCTAGGAGCCAAAAAAATGGGGGGAAAAAGAATGGAAATTATAAGGTTTATAGTTATTGAAATAAATTCAGAGATATTCCTTTCAAAGAACATCTTTAGAAATGTTTTTGTTTGCCACACTAATAAATATTCCACTGAAATTATTATGTGGGAAATTAAGCAGAATGTCAAGTGATGGAAACCTGAATGCGTATTAAGAACTTTCCATGAAGTTACTAAATACAACTGTAGTGAAGTGAATTATGAATTCAACTATACATTTTTGTCAGTAAAATTGAAAAAGTAAACAATGATAAAAGGTGAATAATAAGTATGGTTTATAGAGAAAAGTATAACTATGAAATTAATACATCAGATTATCCAATAATGTCATATAAAGGCAAATTACATAGAGAAATACTTGTGCGGAGGAGCTAATTTTCCCCATCTTTTTCATGGTTATTGTAGTCCTTCACACTCTCTGCATTCTTGTTTCTTATTGACATCTTTAGTGCAGTCTCTCCAATCATACATCTTTTGAACTACAAGAAAAAAAAAAAAAAGAACTGAGTTCATAATACAGCTATTCACCTGGCTCCTTTCACCATAGTTCCAGAGAGCTAATTGAGTGTGACACCCCTTTTCTGCTTGGAAGACACTGCCTGCTGTCAGCATGATTTCATTCCTTATAAAATTGTCATTGTGGCTTTGCCTGTCTCTTTCAGAAAAGACGCCCTGTCTTAAAGAGGGCCAAGCCAGAAAATCATCTTGATAATACATTAGAGATTTATGGTCCCTCTTTGAATGTATGAGGGCTGGAATGTTTATATTAAACCATAGTTCCTTCAGAAAGACGATAGATAATAGATAGATAGATAGATAGATAGATAGATAGATAAATGATAGATACATGATGGATAGATGATAGAGAGATAATACATACATACAAACATACATACACACACACTATTTTGAGATTTCACAATATTTCATGGAAATATTCTACTACAGAAAAGTTCTCAAAATGCATGTCACCAAGACCATTTCCAGGGAGCTTGTTAGAAATATAAATGATTAGGCCACACCCCAGATGAACTGAATCAGAATTTCTGGGGATGAGACCCAGCCATCCGTAGGTAATAAATTCTTCTGTTGTCTGATGCATGCTCAAGTTTTGAGAAATAAATTGAAAAGAAATAGCCTAGGATAGTGGGAAAATAACTGAGGTCTAGAATGGGAAGTACCTAATTGTGAATACTTGCTCTCCTAAAGGAAGTAGTAGATTATAATTGTTTAATATCTTGGTCTCTGTGAATCTATCAACTGTGTTAAAATTCTGTCCATCAATTAAGGGCTGTGGAAGCTCAAGCAAGATACTCAATATATTGGTTCTAATTTTATCCTCTGGAATGAAATGATAAGGGTAGTCTTTAATGTTTGTTTTATAAAGGCTTAATATATTCTAGTTATTGTATTTTGTTTTTAGTATTATTGATATTGTATGTTATCTTAGGCCAAATGCTTCATCTTCTGAGTACCAGTCTCTTGTATGAAGAAAAAAAAAAAAAACCCAAAACCAAAAAGAAACAAAAATTTGGAAAATAATGCCTTTAAGTAACTGAATAGTTCAACAAAGACATCTATTTCAATTGTAAAATACACCTTTCAATGATCATTGGATGCTAATTGTTTATGGCCAATAGGCCACTCCCCTTTTATAGTACTGATTAACAATACAATATTTGTGTTTATCGCAGCTAAACATTGAAGCTAAACATTAGTGCTTAAAACCAATGAATGCCCAGATGGTATTTAGAGTATGCATTATATTGGCTCATTGCCACAAGGAGACAGAGCAGATATCATGGCGGTAGTGATTGAAAGACTGCTAAGAAAGAAAGAAAGAAAGAAAGAAAGAAAGAAAGAAAGAAAGAAAGAAAGAAAGAAAGAAAGAAAGAAAGAAAGAAAGAGAAAGAAAGAAAGACTGCTAATTTTCAAACATAATCACATAGAACACCTTTATTAAATACTGACTTTTAGGTAATATATTTTATTATTTTCCCATACACTATAAAAAGAACTTATATTCAGTCATCTGAATCACTCATTTTGATGCAAGGTGGATGGGCATTTATAAGTTAAACACAGGTATACAAATATAGATTTGTGAAAAGTGAAAAAAAAAACAGTTCATTTTTTTCCCCAGTTAATCATTTACTGTACTTTGTGTATGCTCAAAGAGCTAATTCAGTGTATGTGCCTCTGATTACTATTCTTTCATGGTAGACACTGATGAAACACTGAAGAAATGGCAGCAGGAAGTAGGAAGGCAGAAGTAAGTGGGAGATGGTGAAGGGTTTAGAAGTTGAAATTAATAGTCCTATTCCCTCCTTAATATTTTCTTAACTAAAATTATGTATTATAGGGACACCTGGGTGGCTCAGTCAGATAAGCATCTGCCTTCAGCTCAGGTCATGATCCCAGAGTCCTGCGATTGAGTCCCTTATTGGGCTCCCTGCTCAATGGGAAGCCTGCTTCTCCCTCTGATTGCAGGCTCCCCTGCTTGGGGACATGTTCCCTCTCTCTCTCTTTCCTTTTCTGACAAATAAATAAAATCTTTAAAAAAATACTATGATGTATTACAAAAATAAAATAGAAATTATGTATTATATATACATGTGTGTACATATATGTACATACGTGTGTGTAAATATAGTATCTGAAGAATTATGACATAGAAATACATAATACTTTATTATGTTTTGTGTTACTTAAAGTGAATACCCCCTTGAAATGATTAAGGGACTATGCTATTTTAATATTTACTCTTATTAAGAAGGGATGCATATCATTTCTACAGGCTCATGGAGTTTCATTTTTAGATTTTAATTCTATTAAGAGTCTTTTTTTTAAAAAAATTCGTGATGGTTTTGAAATTGCTTTTCTTTTCAAATTCAGGAAACATGTTATTTTTCTGGAAAGCTTTATTTAGTGCATTCATTATGAATGACAAAACCTAAGAGTAATACTATCAATACCATAATGACTATATTTTCCAAGAAAATAGTTAAAGATATTAGTCGTGATGAAAACATGAGCTGAAATCACCTTGAAAAAAATCCATTTCTGTGGATATGCATAAGATATGACTTTAATAACTAGTGATAATGTTCCTGTGAAGACTAAGGAATACCGACCATGGTAAAATTTCTAACTAAACCATGTGATAAACTGGCACAAAGTACAGCTTCTACAAATAGAATTGCTTTTAGAAAAAGTTCAATGAAAAGATAAATTATCTTTTTTTCCCTAAACACCATCATCATTCTCAGAATAGTATTTTACTCCTTTTGCAAAATTATACCCAATAATTAAACATTAATAGAACAAAAATATCAGTTCTGTGAACTCTCATTTTGCATTCCAGAAGCATTCTACCGAGGGCTGAAGAGGAGAATCACAGTTCTCCATGAACGACACATTCTCTTCAACATTAGACCAAAGTTATTTTTTGAGAACAAAATAATTTAGTTTCTATAAGCACTGATATGGCCAAGAATATTAAAATAATCAATGAACAGTGTGCTGCTGATTATCATTCATTTTGTCAAGTCCCTAATAAGCTAATGTTTATTCTGTGTTTTTTCATGATAAGCCTCTTTATGCTTCTTTGATTTCTCTAACTGAAAGTTGAAAAGCTCTGTAGAGTGTCTTGCAAAAAATGTCCTATTTAATGAAAATGGTTGTACTAAATAAAAAAGTATATCTTAAACATTGACTCTAGGGCGCCTGGGTGGCTCAGTGGGTTAAAGCCTCTGCCTTCGGCTCAGGTCATGATCCCAGGGTCCTGGGATCGAGGCCCGCATCGGGCTC
>LNAC01000390.1:243863-334725 GCA_002007465.1 Ailurus styani | reverse complement strand
AAAAAAAATTGACTCTAAAATTGGATAAGTTAACATAAATTTGTTAAAATAATAAAATATGTTGTATAATGAATCAGCAAGAATTAGTAATAAAAAAGTTATCATATAAACCTCTTTCAAGATTTATGGAAAGAGAAGAAAATCTACTGATTTTATTTTAAGAAAATATCAAATGTCAGGGCACGTGGGTGGCTCAGTTGGTTAAGCATCTGCCCTTGGCTCATGTCATAGTCTCTGAGTCCTGGGATTGAACCCCACATCGGGATCCCTGCTCAACAGCAAGTCTGCTGGTACTTCTCCCTCTGCCCCTCACCCCCACTAGTGCTCTCTCTCTCTCTCACTCTGCTCTCTCTCAAATAAATAAATAAAATCTTTAAATATATAGATGTCCATATATAATATAAAAATATAACCTTCAAAACCTAATTTAGAAGACAATTCCAAAAAGTTATTTTAAAAATACGTCATGAGAGGCACTTGGGTGGCTCAGTGGGTTAAGCCTCTGCCTTTGGCTCAGGTCATGATCTCAGGGTCCTGGGATTGAGTCCCGCATCGGGCTCTCTGTTCAGCAGGGAGCCTGCTTCCTCCTCTCTCTGCCTGCCTCTCTACCTACGTGTGATCTCTCTCTGTGTCAAATAAATAAATAAAATCTTTAAAAAAAAATGTCATGAAATGTGCTCAGGATGAGCCTTATAAAGAAATTCACTCTTGGGTTATATGACTGATATTTTTGTTCTATTTTAGGATTCTAATGTTCCCATTATTACCTGATGTCTTTGTCAGTTTGGGCCATTATAACAGAATATCACAACTAGGTGGGCTAACCAACAGAAATTTATTTTTCTCAGTGTAGAGGCGGGGAAATCTGAGATCAAGGTACCAGCATGGTGAAGTTCCGGAGAGGTCCCTCTCTCTGCTTTGCAAATATTCATGTTCTTGCTGTGTTGTCACAAATCCCTTTTCTCCTCCTCCTCTTTTTATAAATGTATTAATCCCATAATGAGGATCTAAAGATCTAACATACCCCTAATTGAAAATTAGGGTTTCAGCATATGAATTTTGAGAGGACATAGACATCAAGTTCATAGAACTTGAAGTGTATCATTTAGGTCCAGATTACAAATATATGAACTCTGATTCTGTATTTTTATCATAATATATTTCTTCTTAGAACCTTTTATATATTTTTTGGTGATAATTCATAAACACACATACACAAAACACACACACACATGCTGTATGCACTGAATGTCTGTGTACCCTCAAAACCCATCTGTTGAAACCCTAATCACTAATGTGATGATATTTGGAGTCTTGGCCTTTGGGAGGTAAATAAAATATGAATACATATATATTCTATTATATCTGTCATGTTATATTGAAGTTTGGTTTCCCTAAACTAACTTATATCTCTTTGGTGTGGCTCTTATTTTCGGCTTTTATATTTCCTCAGATCACCAATTATTTTTTTTCGAGAGTTATTTATCTTAAGTTCAACCTCACAGCTAACTTCTTTGTCCTCTGCCAAGCAATTTTTACTTAAACAGCAAATATGAAACCAAATAAGATTATTGTGGAAGTATTATACTTTTTTATTCCAAAATATGTATTTCCTATTTTAACATTTTTGAAATCGTGACATATTTTAAAATCAAAGTCAAAAAAACATGTGCCAGCTTCCAGAGGGAAAATTGTGAAGCATTTAGCATTGTCCATGCAAGCTTAAATTTAGCCAAGCCTAGAAGGAATGTGAATGTCACCTCAGTTAAATTTTTTGCGTTGGTGTTTTCTCTTCTGTTTGAACTATCCCACATCAGACAATGCATGTAGGGAAAGGAAAATAGCTAAATCTTATAATAGATAATGACATATTCAAAATGTCAGAGGTTCATGTGACTGAGAGGCATCTTGTGGAGGACTTTTAACAGGTCCCCAGCTCTCTATTTGCAAAAAGCTATTCTAGCTTTCTGAGAATCTATTTAATTTCCAACGATACATAAGTTCAATGGAGGTGGAGATGGGATGGGGATGTAGCTTAACCAAGCAAAAGCATCATAGGAAACTCATATTCTTCATATGGATTAAAATTGTATTATCTGTTCTAAATGTCTAGAACAAGGTCTAACCTAAGTATGGGGCATTCAAAAAAAAAGTCATAGGTTGTTGTGACACTTTCATAATTGCATTGGTCATGAGTGAGTTACAGAAAACTTTACAGTTCAGATTGAAAAAAAAACTTAACTAGCTTTTTAGTTTTTGCCTAATATATGTTGTGCTCTCTTTGTACCTCCAAGACCTATCTTCAATATATTCTATGTATATGTAAATACTTTTCATCTTTTCCAACACCCTATGAAGCACTATTATTTGCCCTGGCTCACAGATGAAGAAATTAATATACAAACATTAAGATAATTGTTGATACAGTATAAAGACAAAAATAAAAAATCCTATCTGGTTACAGAATGCATGTTCTTCACTACAATATTTGCCTCTAAATTGAGTTACTTAAGAAAGTATGTTGTTTCAATGGCCATATGTTGCTTCTGTCTATCGACCTCCCATTGAGAAAGACTTCCTTCTTTTAGGAAAACGATTCTATGCCCACCCTCATAATATAGATTTACTGGTAACTTCCAGAAACTCCACCTTTTCAGCCGGAATAAATAAATTCTTTTTTAGGTTTCTGTTGTTGTTGTTTGTTTTAATGAGAAGCTCGATGTAGACACTGAATACATAGCCCTTATCATTTCTGGCAGGAATGTCTCAGGCTCTGTGAAAGAAGAAAGCCTACCAATTTGAAATAATTAAGCTAATATGGGACATATATTTTGACACGATGACCCTGTCAGTGAGTATCTCTTACATCAATCTGAGAGTGGCTAGAAACACAGATTCATTCTAAGTATTACAGAAATAAAGGAATTTAACATAGATTTAATGTTGGACTTACACAAATACCTAAAGAATTGGTAGAGTGAAGGTCAAGAAGAAAAATACTCATTTGATGACTTCATTGTGAAATGCTCAAGCAGTTTTTCATAATTTGTTGGGAAAATCCCAGTACCACCTTAATAGGTATCAAAAAAAGTAGTCTTACAAAGACCAAGAAGCCACTGTGCTAACACTGTGAACTCTCAAGAAAAATAACTTTTCTTCTTCCTACCTTCCAAATATTTTGAGTTACTCTCAGTGGCAATCTTTAATCTGGAATCATAGACTAGAAGGGGACCTGGTAAATGTAATTTCTGGCATCTTCTCTGCAATGCAATGTAATGCAGACCTTCAAAGTGCATGATTGACATGCAAAGTTGACAAATGACAGAATAGTATACTCTGAGCCTTGCAAATTGCTTAATTGTAGTATACAGTGATTTGATGTTACCAAGAGTAAGATCTGAGAGAGTCAAGAAACAATATGAACTATAGAAATGATGAGGCTTAATGATGGTCATTAAGGCCCTTTGATAGTTTACCAACAAAACTTAGTTGAATAATTGCTTAATGATTTCATGTCAATGGTATTCATCCTGGAATTCCAGCAGCAGGTTTTACTCTAAAGGACATATCATGAGATTTCTCATTAACTGAAAGTCACTCTACTTCTGGAATACCTCTGAAGACAAACTAGGATTCCTCCAAAATAAGTATCCTGAGATTTCTGAGATCATCAATGTCTTCACAATTTTATTTCCTCCCAATCTTTCAACATCCTTCTTATTTATGTTTCTTTTCTTAAGGTTAGTACCTTGGTTCATTAATTTATGCTTATATTTATCATCTATTTCCTTTTCCTGAAATTTTTTGACAGATCTATGCCCTTTCAAATGAAAGATTAATCTGTCTATCCTATAGATACATCTTTTCACACAGAAAACTGATTACTCCTAGAAAATAAAATCTATTATCTCTGAAATTTTTCACTAAAATTATAGTCTCCAAATTCGAAGGCTTCTTTATGATTCAATTGTTATTCTTTTATTTGCCCATGGAATTTCTCTCTCGTAATTCCCCCTTAACAAGTCCATATTTCTTCTTCTTTCCTCAAATTCCCTATCATGGAAGGTAGAATATCTGGAATTACCATTTGAAGAGTTTGGTGAATGAATCTTTTCTCCAACACAAATATCAATCAACCTGGTCATAATTTTGTAAGACAACATAGAAATTGGCCAAAAAGCATATAACAAAATATAAAGCATTTACTTAATACAATCCATAGAAATTTGGTAAGAACCAAGTGGGAGGCTATATATGGCATTTGAGTCAGGACAACCCCTAGCTCCCCCAGTTTCCTATTATAAAGAACTGATTCTGGTTCTTTTGCCTGCCCTGGTACGGGCAGATACAGCAAGAGCTGATGAAGTCCATTCTTCTCAGGTCTGTGTTGTGAAAGAGCTATTCAGGACAGACTCAGCCGTGGCTGGCTGATCAACACTGGTCCCATCTCCCTTAACTCCCTGTTGTAAATAATTTATTTTGGGTAGGCAGTAGCAGCAAATTTGTGTTGCTCATTCTCCCCAGTTGTACTGTTTCCCATTCAGGTGACTAACAACCAGAGGAGGCTAACAGCTCTGTGTTACCACTGAAAGTAGATAGCCAGAACTTTAAAAGGGAGATTGGAAAGAGATCGTCAAAGAAGGCCCTACTAAAACCAGAGTCATCCTAGTATCTGGAAAACTATTGACATGTCCGAACTTTCAAGAGTGATGGGAAGGAGTACATCTGTGCTATTATTATTAGTCTGTGGAACTAAAAGTGTTACAACTAATCAGTTTCTCAACTTTGAAATCAGTTCTCAAGCCATACACAGATTCAAAGGTAAGTTTTGAAGACCTAATGGGTCCAGGGGGCTTAAGCTCAACTACTGACCAATAAATGGCTGATCACTAAGCTATGCTAACACAAAAAGGACACCAAGAAAGCCAGATTCAAAAATAAAAACAGGGGGGGAAATCAGAATCCAGACATCAAAGGAAGCACAAAGCAGAAGTAAACTCTACAGAATTAATCCAGATAAGCCACTCAACAAAGAAACGAACAGCAAAAACAAGTCTCAGAAGTGGGGTGAGTCAGATCCTAAAGTTGTTTCAATACATTACATAAAATGTTGAGTTTTCAACAACAATAAAAAACGAGACATGAATTTAAAAAAAAAAAAAAAACAGGGAAGAATGACCCACACATATGAGGAGAGAGAAAGAAAATACTTTTCAGGATCTTCAGGGGTCCAGATGTTGGAATTAGCAAAGAATCCAAAGTAACTGTTATAAAATGTTCAAAGAAATAAAGGAAATCATATTTCAATAACTAAAGGGAAGTATAACGAAAATTCATCGAATAGAGAATATCAGTATAAATTACCTTTAAAATGAACCAAATGGAAATTGTAGAGTTGAAAAGTCCAATAACTGAAATGAAAAATTTATTAAAAGCGCTCATCAGTAGATACGAACTGGCAAAAGAAATAAATGAACTTGAAATAGATCAATAGAGATCATACAACCTGAAAAACAGAGAGGAAAGTCAACAGAGCCTCACAGAAATGTGGAATACCATTAGGCACATCAACTAATACATAACGGTAGTGCTAGAAGGAGAGAAGGAAGACAAAGAGAAAAAAAATGTTTGAAGAAATAATGGCAAAAACACCCTAAATTTCATGAAAAGCATTAAGCTATATATTCAAGAACCTCAAACTGCAAGTTGGATAAACACTAAGAGAAACATAGTCACACACATAGTCCAACAGTTGAAGGCCAAAGAGAAAGAGAAAGTCTTGAAACGCAACAAGAGAAAAATTACTCAATATAGAAGGAAGACACAGTAAGATGAACAAGGTGGTGGGAAGACATATTCACAGTATGGAACCTAGTAACCAGCAAAGCTGTTTTTCAAAAATTAAGTGAAAATAAAAAAGCTTGTGCATGTTAAAGGAAAACCTGAGAGAATCTGTCATTTGTAGACAGATAAAATTCTTCAGATGGATAACTCCTATCATTTCTCTCCACGCACATCCTTATAAGTAGTGGATTTCATGTCTTGTACCACTGAACCCACCAAGCAAGAACTACCAATTTTTTATTTTAACCTTCAAATATTTCACTAGTTTCACAACTCTTGCTGCTGCTGCTCCTCCTCCTCCTCCTCCTCCTCCTCCTCCTCCTTCTTCTTCTTCTTCTTCTTCTTCTTCTTCTTCTTCTTCTTCTTCTTCTTGTTGCAGTGAAAGAAATGAAATGCTACGTATCCTATCCAATGTTAATTTCTCACCTTATACTTTAGATACTACATTCTTGTTTCCCTTCATAGATATTCATCTATCATTTCTTTATTCTTTATTGTCCTATGTTATTATCATTTACTCTTCTGATTCTTTTCCTTTTGGATAAAAAGGACACTCAACTTATGTATGTAACAGAAACAAACCCAAAATTTCTTCCTCAATCCTGTCTCCACTTCTGTAACTGAATTTCTATGGGGAAAAAAAAAGATATTGTTCTCTATTTCTCTATTTTAAGTTCATTGGCTACTTACTGCAATGTACCTTTCTTTTACTTTGACAAAAATGACTCAATAAATTGACCTATGACCTTTATGTTATCAGGATCTTTCCTGCAAATTTTACCCTCACACTTATATGTATGTTAAGAGAAATAGACATAAGTTTCAGATAATTTTTCCTCAATATTTTGGTGATATTTCCTCACTTTTCTGTCTGCTACCATTTCTACTCAAAATAAAATTTTCTAATTATAGATATTTAATATATAGGGTGACCAATCACCTTCGTTTGCATGGACAGTTTGGGTTTACATCAATGGTCACAGAGTAATCATTAGTAATGTTAATTTCTTTTAAACACAGAAAAGTGTTTGAGAGATATATGGACATTTTACTTATGTGACCCACCTTTTCTGCCTTAGTGTTGAAAACATTACAATATATTGTAATGTAAAAATATTATAACACCATACCTTTTTGAAAATCTATTTTCTTCTATTGTTCCTTTTATTTAGCAGAATACTCTAGCAATTAAATATTTAAATTCTATCCATTTAGGGCGCCTGGGTGGCTCAGTGGGTTAAAGCCTCTGCCTTCGGCTCAGGTCATGATCCCAGGGTCCTGGGATCGAGGCCCATATCGGGCTCTCTGCTCAGCCGGGAGCCTGCTTCCTCCTCTCTCCTCTCTCTCTGCCTGCCTCTCTGCCTACTTGTAATCTCCCTCTCTGTGTCAAATAAATAAATAAAATCTTTAAAATAAAATAAATAAATAAATAAATTCTATCCATTTAAAAAGTATTTTTAGGGGTGACTAGGTGGCTTGGTCTATTAAGCATCTGCCTTCAGTTCATGCCATGATCCTGGGGTCCTGGGATGCAGCTTTATATCAGGCTTCCTGCTCAGCAGGGAGTCTGCTTCTCCTTCTCCCTTTACCCCTCCCCCTCACTCATGCGCTCTTCCTCTCTTTCTCTCTTTCTCTCTCTCAAAATAGATTAAAAAATTTTAAAAAATTTTATAAGTCCATCCCCTGTGGATTTCCTATTCTTGTCCATCTGGCAATTGTATTCAGACATTAGACTTGCTGGACTGATCCCCTAATTTTTCAAATGTAATTTCTCCTTTTTCTCTTTTTTTCTTCTTTTTTTCTTTATTTTCTGAGAAATGGGGCAGAGTTTATTAACCCTCTGGTTAAATTTAAATTTTATATTAATTTTAATTTGAAAGGTATCTCCCATTCTCTGATTGTTCCTTTTCTCACCATCATTTTCATGTCACCTAAAATTGTACTTGACCAGAGATCTGACAAGATTAATAATCCCATTGCTTCACACCTACTGTTCATCTCCCTGTTAGTCCTTCGCTGCTTCTCTTAAGTTATTTTTTCTGTCTGCTGATTTGCTCTTGGTCTTTCAAATGAAAGATATTTTCCTTAATATCTATTGATTCTTATCTATGCTTAAAGATGAAGCATTATAGAGGTATTTTAGAAGCTCTTAGTCAATGCCACACTGCTCCAATCATGTGACTGTAAAAAGGAGAAAATGGTGGATTTCAGCTCATAGGAATATAATGCTTGCAGTGTGTGATTATTGTTCTTCATTTCTCTCTCTCTCCATCTTTACTGATGTCTAATTAACACATATCTCAATTTACCTTGACTTTATTTTTTCTCAAGTGTGTCTGATGCAATATAATCTTTTTAAATTTGTGTGTATGTGTATATATTTATGAAGAGAGATTATATCTTGAAAGTTCCTAAATAACTTAGTGATGTTTTTATTGTTTATAAGAATATAGAAAGAGATAGGCTTATGTAAAGCAATACATAAAATATATATAAAGAATATATCAGATTTCTTTGTAACAATAGTTGTACTCTTTAGACTTATATTTATTCTGATAGTAGCCTTAAAAGTTGTAACTAAATAAAGAAGGTGGGTTTGAAACAAAAATATGTTAGATTTTTCTTTACCTGTAAATATTTTGGGGGAAAGGGAGTAAATTATGACCAATCATAAAATATTTATTGAATACCTTTAGAGTAAAGTTAAGGTTAACAGAAAGATTTCAAAAGCTTCTTCCAAGTAGAACACTGACTTAGAGGAAAATGGGAATCAGACTTTCTTGAACAGCATTTTTTTTAAAGATTTTATTTATTTGTTTGACAGAGAGAGAGCAAGAGAGAGTGAGAGAGAGAGAGCACAAGCAGGGGGAGCAGCAGGCAGAGGGAAGAGCAAGGTTCCCACTGAGCAAGAAGCCGGATGTGGGACTCGATCCCAGGACTCCGGGATCATGACCTGAGAGAAAGGCAGACGCTTAACAGACTGAGCCACCCAGGCGTCCCAAACAGCATTTATTTCTACATGGGCAAACAAATAATTTTGGAAACAAAAACGTTATTAATTGTATTTTTTATTTACCATAATATGTATCATCTGATGGTTCAAATTTATTATAGAAGTATAGTGTTTTTCCTTTATGCACATTATTAAAGTATATTGGAAACCCTGTATAAGTGAAGTTTCTAATACACATTTGTCCATTTCATGGAACTTATACCAAATTTCACATTCCAGATACCTACAAAGTTATAGTTGCTGTATCTTTAAAAGCATGTTATTGATCTTATTTATAATTTTATACAGAGAAATTCATGAGGAATGCAAACTCCTGCAATTTTATAATTGTCTTTATGGGAAAGTATCATCTACTTTACAAGAACTAAATCATGATGTAACTTCTAGGAAGGCATTGGGTTATAAATTTAGATTCTGTATAGATTGAAATTTATGCATACCTTTGATACTATGTAGTTAATTTATGCTTTGTTGTTAAGACATGTAGGAGGAAAACAGTTTCAAATGCAAGTTTCAACGTATAAATGCTTTGAAATTGACCTCTATTAAAGGTCATGTTAAAAAAAAGTGCTGAAACTATTTGAGCAGACATAAACTATCATATACAATTTGCTATATAATAACCCTGTCTCATTGCACTACAGCAATTACATAACATTACATGCAAATTAAGCTATAATCATAGATTTATGTGTTAGCTGCACTTAAGTTTATTGCTCACAAAGTCAAATTCATTTAAAACTGCTGTTGGATTCTTTTTTTTTTTTTTTTTTTTAAAGATTTTATCCATTTATTTCACAGAGGGAGAGAGATCACGAGGAGGCAGAGAGGCAGGCAGAGAGAGAGAGGGGGAAGCAGGCCCCCCACTGAGCAGGGAGCCCGATGCGGGCCTCGATCCCAGGACCCTGAGATCATGACCTGAGCCGAAAGCAGAGGCATTAACCCACTGAGCCACCCAGGCGCCCTGCTGTTGGATTCTTATAATATACATGTGCAGGCCCAAATCTTGATTACAAGATAAAACTGTAATTGTCTTTAGCTCAGTTCACATTAGAATTTGACCTGAATCATGCATTTGCACATTAAAATATCATAATGTATTTTATACTTTGAGAATAATACATGCTGAGTTTCACTTATCTTAAAATCCAAGCAAGAGATAAAACTTGAAAACCATATGTGTGTGTGCGTGTGTGTGTGTGTGTGTGTGTGTGTGTGTGTGTGTGTGTTATGTCATTACCGGCATATTGAATCACAGTTGGCAGGAAGAGATATGATATTGTATTTAAAAACCTATGCAGTTCTTAATGCAGAGGAGCCTGATTTTAGCTGCATTAAGCACTGAGCTGCTGACACAGTGAAGGATTACACTGTAATATGGAACAGGATGATTAAATGATGTGCAAATTTCCTATCGGAGTAGTATGCAGGATACTGCAACATATGGTTCCGGATGTTTTTTTTTTCCTCAATAACTACAGATTCTGGCCAGAGATTTTTGTTGATTTGTACAAAATCTCTTGATTAGAACCCTCAGCCATCTGCTGTAGAATGGCAATGTCTGAAAATGTCAGCAGAAAGAGCAGAGCTGAAAACTTATTTGTGGAAAGGATTTGAAGCTACCCTAACCATGAGTAAGACAAAGTGATCAGCTTCAATGTGGTCAGGAACTACTTTATATTGACAGCAGAAAGAGGCTGAAAATGTGGCATAAGGTCTTCTGTAAAAGCAAACCTAACCACAAACATATATGTGCTCTGTTGTTTATAGCTTCCTGGATGATGATTCTTTGTCAGCTATGAGCACTAAAATGTTTTACACTATAAAATGTGAAAATGGTCTGAAATTTTCTAACATAAAGAAAATGAATAATTATTTAAATTTTTATGAGAAAGGAAACCTGCATGCAATAATATTATTCACTATATCATAGTTCTAAATCTTTGCAGGACATTCCACAATACTTAATAATCTAGTTTCAATAACCAATATGGTGCCAAGTTTCATATACAACTTTCTGGTACTTGCACTGTTTGTTCAAATGATGGCATCTCTTTCTCATCTCCTAATTCTTCACAGTTATACTTCAACACAGGGTATATACCCAGTTTTTCTCCCACTTCCAAATTCACCTTTTGTATTCCCTTTGCTGACAGTACTTATTTGCACTTCCCAATATCTATAAATTTCCACAAACATTGTATTCTTTATTACATTCTTGTCATTTGGCAATTCCAATCACTTCTTCATGATTTCAATTACTGTGATCATATGCTGAAACTCGAAGAATTCTCTCTCAAAGTGGATAATCCAATTGTCAGCAGTAGAGTGGATGTGTCAGCATAACCTGAAAATACAGACACTACAAAAATACACTCAAGGGTGCCTGGGTGGCTCAGTGGGTTAAAGCCTCTGCCTTCGTCTCAGGTCATGATCTCAGGGTCCTGGGATTGAGGCCCGCATCGGGCTCTCTGCTCAGCAAGGAGCCTGCTTCCTCCTCTCTCTCTGCCTACTTGTAATCTCTCTCTGTCAAATAAATAAATAAAATCTTTAAAAAAAAAAAAAAAACAGAAATACACTCAACAGCCATCCCCAAAAGGTTTTCTACTTAACTAACCAAAGCAATAACTCTAAAATTAACAACCACAAAATACCTTAGCCTTTCTGAATTTCCCATTTTAATAAAGTATAAGTTAATGTTATTAGTCCCAGAAGAACTTAAAATATAATGGTTCAAGAGTTGTAGGTACATGTACCTATATGTAGATACATATATATATACATGCTGTTAATGCTAATATCAGTAGAAATTGCAGGGCACTCATGCCCAGTACATGGTGTAACTGGCCTAGGTTTCACTTGGTTTAGACAGTAAACAAATTGGAGGGAAGACACTATTGCATTAACATCCTACGTAAATTGGTCAGGCCAAAATAAGGGGTGCATTACTACTCTAGCTAAGCCAGGCAATCCAAATTAATACATTTTTTTAAAAATGTATTAACCCACAAAAATAATTAGGCACACAGTAAATTTGAATAGTATATGTCAAATCCATAAGTAATTCCTTCCTATTATTCCTGCAATCCAACAGAACAGGGGCTGGAAAAGCACATAAGCTTTCCCCAGGGAACTAACTGGGAGGAAGACTTCCTCTTTGTATCCATCCTTTTATTCACCCATAATGGAGAACTAACATCTGACATTTGAATTCAGACAGGAAGTTGCTATTCAAGCATGGCTCTGACCTTTTGAGTCTTGAGTTTCTGCCTTGTACTTGCTTGCCTGCAACTGAAGCAGTCATTTTCTCAGATCTTGCTTTCGGATTGTGTCCACACCAGGGTCAAGGCAGACTAAATCCTGAATTCCAGTTAGGACTGTAGTCCTGTGGCTCTATCCTTGACTAATATTCTTCTAAGGAATAAACACTATGGTATGGTATGGGTGAGGAAATAAAATAGATTCACTATAAATATATTTTAATATAAAGAATTGGATTTACAGAGAAGTAGAATGAAGTCCCCACACCAACAACATGTCCTAGCTTTGATCAGTAATACAGGCTAACAAGCAATAAAGGAGATCATATTTTGAAGGATACAAGAGAAAATCTTTGTGATATAGTGTTAAAGATTTTTTAAGGAGAGCAAAATAAGCACATTACAATAGAAAAAAAGATAGTAAAAGAGAATTGAACAAATTAAAGTATTTTAAATCAAAAGGGGCACCTGGGTAGCTCAGCCAGTTAAGCACCTGCCTTTAGCTCAGGTCATGATCCCAGGGTCCTGGGATCAAGCACGGCATAGAACTCCCTGCTGAGCTCTTTTCTCTCCTTCTGCCCCTACCCCTGCCGTCTGTCTGTCTCTCTCTCTCAAATAAATGAATAAAATATAAATAAATAAAATAAAGTATTTTACACAATGGAAGATATTATTAAGAAGGCAAGTACACTTGGAAAAAATCTTTGAAAACATTTATCTGACAAAGAGCTTAAATTCAGAATATATGCAGAAGTCTTACAACTCAATGATAAGAAGATAATCCAATTTTTAAAAAGATAATACTCGGGGGCGCCTGGGTGGCTCAGTGGGTTAAATCCTCTGCCTTCAGCTCAGGTCATGATCTCAGGGTCCTGGGATAGAGCCCTTCATAGAGCTTCCTGCTCGGCAAGGAGCCCTGCTTCCTCCTCTCTCTCTGCCTGCCTCTCAGCCTACTTGTGATCTCTCTCTCTCTGTGAAATAAATAAATAAAATCTTAAAAATACATAAATAAATAAAAAGTAAAAACGTAAAAAGATAATACTCATGGCGCCTGGGCGGCTCAGTGGGTTAAGCCTCTGCCTTCAGCTCAGGTCGTGGTCTCAGGGTCCTGGGATCGAGCCCCGAATCGGGCTCTCTGCTCGGCATTGAGCCTGCTTCCTCCTCTCTCTCTGCCTGCCTCTCTGCCTCCTTGTGATCTCTCTCTCTGTGTCAAATAAATAAATAAAATGTTTTAAAAAATAAAAATAAATAAAAAGATAATACTGGAACATAAACTTCTAAATTAAAATATATATGTATGTATATATATACATATATATTTGGCTAATATATGTATATATATATATATATATACAGCTAATGAGAACGGGAAATATGCTCAACATCAATATTCATGAAAAAAATGCAAATTAAAATAGCAATAAGATACCAGTATACACCCACCAGATCAGTTAAAGACTGACATACCAACAGTGGGTGAACCAACTGGAAATTTTGTGGAATAATGATGTGAACAGAGTGACATAGTCTCTTTGGAGAGCAGTATGGCAATATCTTATAAAGGTGAACATATGCTTGCCATATTTCCAGCAATCCCCCTCCTAGGTATTTACCCAAGAAAAATGAAATCACTTGCCACACAAAGATGTGCACATGTCATAGCCAAAACCTGCAAGCAAGTATACATACCCATAAGTGGTAAATGGATAAATAAATTCTAGCATAGCCATACAACGGATAATACTCAGAAATAAAGGGAAATACAATAGCAGTACTTGTAACAATATGAGTGAATTTCAGAATAGTATTCCAGGTGAAGAACCAAGCACAAAAATTATATACTATATGATTTCAAAAATACACAATTATAAAAAAGCAATTGTTATAGCGACTGAAGGCAGATCAAAGAGATCAAAGAATGCCCAGAGCCAGGATTTAGTACAACAGGGAAGTAGGAAACTTTACAATGAAAAATAGGGTCTATTGTGATTGTACAACTGTAAACAATTACACAAGTTTACCCCTGAAAATGTACACTCAGATGAATTAATTTCCATGAATGAATGAAACAGAAATATACAGTCAGATAAACAAAGAGCACGGCATATATCTAATAAACTACCCCTGAAAAATAATACTGAACTGACTTGAAACGTGGATTTTAGAAAACAGAAATTAGAAACACAGAAGTGCTAGACAATGAAAATTAATTAAAATAAAGATTGTCTTAATCTGTGGTACTAATACCTTCAGAGGACCATTGGCAAAGTCTGTAGACATTTTTGATTGTTAAAAGTATAGGGAGGTTGAACAATACCCTACAGTGCTTGAGTGGCCCAGGACAGGTCCCCATAACAAAGAACCACGTGGCCCCAAATGCTAATAGTGCCACAGTAGAAAAGCCTTATTCTAAATAAATACTGTAGTAGAAATGCAAGCTGGTGCAGTCATTCTGGAAAGCAGTATAGAGTTTCCTCAAAAAGTTGAAAATAGAGCTACCCTACAACCCAGCAATTGTGCTACTAGGAATTTACCCCAAAAATGCAAAGGTAATGATCCGAAGGGGCACTTGTACCGCAATGTTTATAGCAGCAATGTCCATAATAGCCAAACTATGGAAAGAGTCCAGATGTCCAATGACAGATGAATGGATAAAGAAAATGTGGTATATATATATCCAATTGAATGTTAGTCAGCCATCAAAAAAATGCAATCTTGACATTTACAGCATCATGGATGGAACTAGAGGGTATTATGCTAAGAGAAGTCAATCAGAGAAAGACAATTATCATATGATCTCCCTCATGTGGAATTTAAGAAAAACAGAGGCTCATAGGGGAAGAGAGAAAAATAAGACAAAATCTGAGAGGGAGAAAAACCATCAGAGACTTGATTAATCATAGGAAAACAAACTGAGGTTTGCTGGAGGAAAAGGGGGTTGGCAAATGAGGTAACTGGGTGATTGCATTAAGGAGGTCATGTGATGTAATGAGCACTGAGTATTACATAAGACTGATGAATCACAGACCTGTACCTCTGAAACGAATAATACATTATATGTTAATCATCTGAATTTAAATAATGAATGAATGAATGAATGAATGAATGTATGCTGTGGAATCAGTTTTGAAGCAGCAGGCACATATAAAACAAAAAAGAAGAGAAACACAATAAAAGTAATATGTGAAGAAACTATCTAACACAACAGGGATAATTTCAATGCAGAACTCCTGATTATGTTTATGATTCATAAGTGCTTGGGGAAAGAAGATTTAGAAGATTTGAAGTAAAACCACTTAATTGCACGTCTTAAATAATCTGAGATCTAATTCAGTTACTAATTCAGTTTTAAAACTGACAAAATGATAAACACAGGCCTAATGATTTATCTGAAAAAATTAAAAGTAAATATTACTTGAAGCAAAACACTAGACATTACCATTGTTATCAATAATAATGGAGAAAAGCAAATATTTTTTAAAATGGAAATACAGAGGAAATACCTAAGGACAAAACAAATTTTTGAAAAGATACCACACAGAGGCACCTGGGTGGCTCGATCCATTAAGCGTCTGCCTTTGGCTCAGGTAATGATCTCAGGGTCCTGGGATATAGCCTCATGGCAGGGTCCCTGCTCAGTGGAAAGCCTGCTTCTCCCTTCCCCTCTGCCCCTCCCCTCAGCTTGTCTCTCTCTCTCTCTCTCTCTCTCTCTCTCAAATAAATAAATAAAATCTTAAAAAAAAAAAAAGATGCCATACAAAGGGAAAGCAAAAAGACAATGTATCTACTTTATAAATACACAGTTAAAATACTTTATAAATACACAGATTCATATGTATCTTATTTGTGATCAAATGAAAATAAAAATTACGGGAAACAAATTCAAAGTAGAGCCCCAAATCAACTAAATGAAAACCAAAAGTGATCAGGGGCCAATATATATATCAGCCATGTATTTATAACACAATTGAAAAAAGCACCAGTACAATAAGAGTAATGCTTTATGAAGATAAAATCTTTAAAATCTGCAATAAAGATATATTTATAATAATCACTTAGATGCAAACAAAAAAAGAGAGAGAAATATCTAGCTGTACTCGGAATACTTTATTCTTTTTTTAATCTTTGTTCTGGGAAGCTAAACGAAAATGAGGTTATCAACAGTTTTAATAATATATGTGTATATTCACATAGATCTCTCTTCATTAACAAGAGAAGGTAGTCTCTTTTTAAGTGCCTAGAGCATTTCAAATTTTTTCACATATTAAGTAAATAAAATCTCAATAAATAAAGACAATACTTTTATAGGCTAAATTTTCAGAATACGATGGCATTGAAGTAAAAGAATAGCAAATAATGACAAAGAAAGATTATGCAATACCCTAAATTTAAGAAGAAAGGTAAACTTTTAAAGTAAGCTTTTCATCAAAGGAAAAACCAAGAGAAATTGCAAATTATTTAAAAATAATGAAAATTTGAGAAGTAAATTTCAAAATGAACAAAATAATGGGAAAAGATTAAGTGAGATGCAAACATAATAAGCTTTAAATCATTCCAATGTTAAGAGAATGAATATAAGTTAACTGTTTAAATCTAAATTTTTTAACAAAACAGACTATAGAAGTAATTTAACTAACCTAAAAATTTTTATCTGACTGGTTAAACGTAAATCAAGATAAACATATATCAAGATATATAAGATATATATAACAAGAAGTCAAACATTAAACAAAACAAAGCAAAATAAATAAATAATTATAAAATATGGATTACCACAATAATAATCTGAAAAAAAACAAATCAATCAATAAACATAAAAATCATTAATGCAACTCAACTGTGGAGAGGCTAATTAAAGCAAAAAGAGAGCAAATAAAAATAACTACACAATATTAAAAAATGAGTTTTGGCAAAACCACAGATCTAAAGACAAAAATCATAAGATAGAGTCATACTTAAGTTGTGTGCCAATAAGTAACAAAAATAGATGCAGTCTTTACCAGGAAATTACATATTTTCAAAACCAACTCTGAAAAAAGAAAAATATGAATCCACATTTAATGAAAGAAAATTATATAATTTCAAAATAAGTGTCATGAAAAGCCAATTACTAAGAAATTTTTCAAAGACTTGAATTTTCACAAAGTAAGTTATTTTTTTTAGCTAAATGGATTTCTCTTCATTTGTGTCTGCCATTTTGACTTAATCGTGTTTACTGAAAATATGATACCACAAATTCTTCAAAATGTCTTTTATCCTTGTGAATATAAATATTTTGATTTTTTTTGATAAGACTTGAGAGACTATTAATTCCTTTAACCCATTAAGTTTATCAATTAGTTTTTTTAGTATTTCCTTATTTTTCATTATAAAATGTCAGCTATAATTATGTTAGCCAGGATATTATTTTATTTCTTGGCCAGGGCATTTACCTGTTTGAGTATTCTAGAACAATTTTACCATTATTCTATTTTACCATTTTCAAGTTTAGTGGTTATACTTTTGATTTTATATTAAATATCTCTGAATTGGAATAAGTAATTAATATTTTGTTGTATTTCTTAGGAAATAATATTCAAGGATTTGTCTATGACTATACGATATTGTCTTCTTTGTCCTTCAGATTACATGATGTTGACAAAATGTAAGGCAAATTTCAATGCAAAAATATAATCACAGTGTAGGGAGACCTTTATTACTAGGCAGTGCTGAACTGGTGATCCTGTTTCCCATCTTGCCTTGGGAAATAACACTAGACAAAGTGCAACAGTCATCGGGTATTGAACAATAGATGCAGAGAGCTAAAATCCTTAGAAAAGAAACACACACACAGTAGCCTTATCTTCATTCAGTCTCTCTGCCTTGGAACAGTTTTCAGACTCCTGCTCAGAGAACATAGGAGATGGAACCCAAGCTCATAATATCTCCATTGAACTGGGGAGGTAGATACTAGAGTACACAGCTGCTGAAGCTACTAGACCCTAGAGAGCAGGGCACTTACTATTAGAATAGGAAATGGCAAGGTAGGGTCCAATAAATACCTGTGACTATTCCCCACGGTCCCTGCTGCAAGGACACAGGGCAAGAAACTGGAGGTCTTAGCAGAAAGTGCATACTGTAAGGTTGAGTGAACACAGTTAACAGGGACTGTGTAGGGCTCAGGGACATTAAAGGTATAGACATGTAGAGTGAAGTGATCTCCTAAATGCCAAAGGCATTTATTTTAGGAATTAGAAAAGCCACTGGGGAGTTGAGCTCCTGGTTGAAAACCTATGTGGGACCAGTAAGTGGTGATTACAAAAGCCTAGACTGGTAAGCTTTGCAGAGGAAAGCTGCCCTCCCCACACAGACTTAGGGCACAGCTAATCCCTCGCTGTCTCTGACGGAAAGGGAGTCAAGGACTAAGGCTTTTTGGCCAGTCATGCTTTTCTTCATTTATTTGCATTCTTAGCCCCAGGATAGCTACATGAGAAAAACAAAATAAACCTCTACTACAGCCTCGAAGCTTATTTAAGCTTAATTTAAAATGGATCTGAACTAAAATGTGAAAGATACAAATAATGAAATTCTGGAACAAAATGTAGAACTTTTTCATGAATTCAAGGTAGGCAAGTTTCTTAGATAGACTCAAAAGTTGCTAACAATGAGGGTAACAATTCTAATCTGTATTTTTAATAAAATATTAGCACTGAGAATATTAAAAAAGCACACAGACTAGAAGAAAATCTTACATATATATGTAAATTATACATACATGTGTGTTTGTGGGGGTGTGTAGTGTGTGGATTATATAAATAACATCAAGAAGACCAACCCCAAATAAAAATAATTGTAATAGATCTCAATGGACCTATAAAATATATAAGTGGCCAGTATGTATACATTAAAAGATGTTCAAGGAGTGCCTGGGTGCCTCAGTGGCTTAAAGCCTCTGCCTTCGGCTCTGGTCATGATCTCAGGGTCCTGGCATGGAGCCCCGCATCGGGCTCCCTGCTCAGTGGGGAGCCTGCTTCCTCCTCTCTCTCTGCCTGCCTCTCTGCCTACTTGCAATCTCTCTGTCAAATAAAAAAATAAAATCTTTAAAAAAAATTTAAAAAATTAAAAAATAAAAGATGTTCAAAATAAATAGGCAGCAGGGAAATGGACTTTGAAACTACTGTGTGCAATACATACATACCTACTAGAATGCAAAATGTTGAAAAGGCAACATCAAGTGTTGGCAACTATGTAGGGAAAATGGAGCTCTTGTGTGAAGCTGTGGGAATATAAAATGGCACAGTCATGGAGGAGAAATGGTTTGGCAGTTAAAAAAACAGAACAAAACCAAAAATTGTATAAAAAATAAATCCCACTATAATGCAATAATCTTATTTCTAGAATTATTGTCTAAGAAAATAATTGTGTACATTAAAGGGCGCCTGGGTGGCTCAGTGGGTTAAAGCCGCTGCCTTTGGCTCAGGTCATGATCCCAGGGTCCTGGGATCGAGGCCCACATCGGGCTCTCTGCTCAACAGGGAGCCTGCTTCCTCCTCTCTCCTCTCTCTCTGCCTGCCTCTCTGCCTACTTGTAATCTCTCTCTCTGTGTCAAATGAATAAATAAAATCTTTAAAAAAAATTGTGTACATTAAAGAATACGTTCATAAAAGATTTTTACAATGCCATTTGTAGTAGTAATCAAAACTCAAAAATTTGAGTAGGTGACAGTTTAATTACACATAATTCATCACTCTGAGGCCTTTCATTTGATGGAACAAAACTATTCACATTAAAATATCACATTAAAACTGATCGTATAACAAAGGGTACAATCAGAGCTCATGCAAATGTTTAGAAAAGAAATTCTGTGACCAAAAAGGGTGGAGAAATGTTTCTTCTTTAGATCCTAAAATACATATGGACTTTTGATTTGTTTGTTAAAAAAAAAAAACACTAACAAACACAGAATGCAAGATTAGGCCTAATAAAAAGAACACATTGATTTTTAAAACTAATTTTTAATGAGAAATATAATATATATTTGTTAAAATAATGCCCATGAATAAGTATTATATAATATAAGGAAAAAGCAAGTGATTTCACATGAATTTCTTAGGAACTTTTCTTTTAATATTTTATTTATTTATTTGTGAGAGAGATCAAGAGAGCACAGAGGGAGAATGAGAGGGAGAAGCAGACTCCTGGCTGAGCAGAGAGCCCGACATGGGGTTTGATCCCAGGACCCTGAGATCATGACCTGAGCAGAAGCCAGGCGCCCAGCTGATAGAGCCACCCAGGCACCCTCTTGGGAACTTTTGACGCAGTGAAGCGTCCATCTTTCTGAGGGTGTATACAGTTACATTAAAAGGAAAAACTTATATCCCATCCCTGAATTTCATGGTTTGACACAACAAAATTTTTATAAAGTCTTTGTTGCATTGTTTTACTTAGTTCATAAAATAAACCATGCAAATGTGTACAACTTATGTTTAAATCACACATACACACAAATTTAATCAATAATAACACTAAAAATGGGCTGATAGCCTATAAATAAAAGTTAATGTTTTAAGTTGTTCATTATGGATAACTTTAAACTGATTTTATGCTGATTCAGACAAGCACTGGACTGAAGTTTATCTTTGTACTATTTATTTTTTTTTAATTGGCAAGAAAAAAATTTTAAAAATTGGCAAGAAAATTAATAATGTAAATAAGATATGAGGGAGGAAATGTTCTACTTAAGGAAATGATCTCTTTTCAATTAAATTAGAAGCAACCTTTTGCATACCAATTATAATTAAAAATGAGCCTTATTTGTGCATTAAATAGGGTTTTGCAGGGTTTCTATTTGGCAGTATTTGTACATTAGCTTTAATTGCTGGATGCCCCGGGAATGACTGAAACTCTTTACAATAATCTACATTTCAGATTATTAAAATGCTTCTTCTAGTTAGGCTGAATTAATGACATGCCATCATGTTTATACTAGTGATTCCTAAGTATTTCTCTTTTCTATACATAGGCAAATCCCTCTCTAGACACCTTCTAGAAGGATTGGTTTTCATGGTGAGGTGGAGACCTCACTGTCATTGAAAAAGTGAAAGCAGGGCGCCTGGGTGGCTCAGTGGGTTAAAGCCGCTGCCTTCGGCTCAGGTCATGATCTCAGGGTCCTGGGATCGAGGCCCACATCGGGCTCTCTGCTCAGCAGGGAGCCTGCTTCCTCCTCTCTCCTCTCTGCCTGCCTCTCTGCCTACTTGTGATCTGATCTCTGTGTGTGTGTCAAATAAATAAATAAAATCTTTAAAAAAAAAAAAGAAAAAGAAAAAGTGAAAGCAAATACAAAATGACATAACAAGTAAAGGAGCAAAAGACTATGAAAAATTACCCTCAGACCTTAAGGTTCTCTTATTTGGGGATTTTACTATTAAATAAAATTCAGGTTGCCCAATTACTGAATTCAACAATATTGTTTGAAAGTTTAGTTTTTACCTCAATTATTTTGCAGTAGTGAGACAACACTCTCCCGAATATAAATAATATACCCATGTCAGAGGTGTCCAAAATGTCTCATAACAAATTCAGGAAAGCCTTCGTACTGTTATTGCCTCCTTAAGTAAATGCAATAACTTATAATCCCCTCAGAGGCACCTCCAATAACAAAGAAAGCTTTGTAGCCTCCTGAGATGTTATAGTGGGAGCGTTATTATATTCAGAAAGATGTACTCTTCCCCTTTTAACTATCTCACTTTGCATAACATTTTTGCCTCTGGGTCAAGAATGAGAACTTGTGATTGAAAGAAAAAATAACCTGGGAAATGGCCCTGTCAGTCACACCATTTGTGAATAATAATAATGGTGATAATGGTAAATATATTTTAGAGTACTTTTCTCTCTAAAAGTGCACTGCACGTATGAAGGTCAAGAAGAGAGAATTATACTCGTACTTTAACACAAGACTGGGTGGTAGAATGTGGAAAATATATTTACATGAAAGACCACTTTTCTCAATGATTGACAATGGCTTTCTAAGAGCTGGGTGCCATTATTAGAATGGCTGCTTATCTGAAGAACACAAACGCTAAAGGTTCTCTGGAATCTATTTGCCCACATCCGTGTTGTGTGTTCGTGTGGTATAAGCCAATACAATAGAGTTTGTAAATAAATGAGGCCGGATGATACAATGTATTCAAGCAGGTCAATTTATTGCATTTTAAAGAGATACACGTTCCCCAGTAGTGAGTGATAATGTTTTAGTCAGCATAGACTGGATTCAAGGTAAAATCAGAGCCTTCATGCTTATTTTTAGATGGACAAGATATCACTGAATATTTACAGTCTAGTTACATTCAAGTTAAACTTATTCTATGAGTTTATCATGAATATGGGTTATTTATTGACAATTTAAGAAGTGAGAAGAGCTTCTTTGTAATATTTAAAAATAAATGTAATAACCCAAGGACTCAATCTCTCATCTTGCATGAAACTATGAAATGTGTTGTAAGAAACTGTATTTGCTATATCTGTTATAAAGAAGCAGTGTTTATTCAGTTACAGGTATAAACAGTTCTCTCAAAAACAACTTGGCTTTATCAAATATTTTTATGATCATCTGCTAATGCTAACCTTACTAGTAAATTGAACTTTACTACTTTTTTTAAATATAGCTCTTTAAAAGAAAGCATATGGCTAACTTATCTTACAATTTGAAAAGATAATTTATACTTACTGTGTATTTCAAGACAGTGCAAGACTCCACTATTACTTGACCTGACTTAGAGATTGGGATGATAAAAATCTAAATGCTCTTATATATTGAGAAAATTTGCATTCATATTTTCTTATGTCTTAACCCAAGTCCCATAGAAAACCTGAGAAGAACCTGGAGTAGTAATACCTAACTGGGTGCAATCCCAGGACAGAGAGAGTGAGGAAAAGTGTTATGAGGCAGGTAAGAATGAGAAGTAAGTGCAAAGTGTACGTTATTAAGCTGGCTGCCACACTGCATGAAGAGAAATGACTGGTCACCGAGCCACATGAAGTGGCTCTGGGCAGTCTCTAGGGTAACTATAGAAACTCTACACTTTGGACTAGTCTATTAGAAGAGAGAAAGGAGAAGAAAATTCACTGTTGACCCTCTATTGCTACCTCTCCCCCATTGGTCAAAATTTGCCCTACAAGGAATTAACTTCAAACTTTTGAGGTCCATTGCCCGGTCCCTTAGGCAACTCCTATGATATCTTGGTCCTGTACTCTGAAAAATGGTGCTATGTATGTGTCCAGAATTCACTGAAGGAGGCAAGATTCTAGATATTGGCCTTAGGAGAAAGAACTCTGAAGGTCTATGGAGTTGGTCCCTATGGGAGCTACTGGGGTTGATCATGGGCCAAGAACCTGGGAAACAGGTAACATTTAGAAAGGAGGACGGAGTGCAGAAGATGTGCCTGATATAGTCCATTCTTTGTGGTATTCAGATCCGCTTGTGCCTTCCTACTCTATCCAGGTGCCATACTGCAAAATGGGACACACCTTTGGAGGAAGAAAAACATAGAAAAACAAAATTTCTTTACCAACTTTGAAAGTATAAGTTAAATTAGTGAGAATCTATGTGGAGATCTCATCTCCATATCCTACAACACTTAAGAAACAGCATTACTGGGCGTCTGGGTGGCTCAGTTGGTTAAGCAACTGCCTTCAGCTCAGGTCATGATCCCAGAGTCCCAGGATTGAGATCGAGTCCCACATGGGGCTCCTGGCTCTGCAGGGAGTCTGCTTCTTTCTCCCTCTGACCTTCTCCCCTCTCATACTGTCTCTTTCTCTCTCTCTGTCAAATAAATAAATAAAATCTTTAAAAAATAAATTTAAAAAAAAGAAAGAAACAGCATTACTTAAAAAAAAATAAAATAAAAGCTATAGCTTCCCTGCTGAAACTCCCTTCATCACATCACTATGCATTCTAGATTTTCTTCACCCTTGGCCAGCATTTCGGCTGGCATGGGGAGCCACAAATGGACAGATGTTAGTAGCAGTTTCTAGTTCCACATCACCATTCACATGCTCCCTGGAAGAAGTGTTTTCCCCTTGAAAACTTGGACATCTTTTCTGTCAAAACTTAAAGCTGCAGTGAGGAAAATTAAAATTTCAAGTGACTCAGTGGGTATGATGGTCAGATATCTTATCCTGCTTCAATCCCTTGGCTCTATGGTCTATTTCAACTGGCTATTGGAACATGCTACCATATGTTGGCAAATGATTCAGTGCACATTGTGTTTCATGGAACACTGGAACTCCATAAAACTTTCCCCCCAAAATGTACATGTTCCCATGACTCTAATCAGTCTAGTTATTTCACGCTGATAGAACATATACAAATATCAGTGATGTCCATGATCCTAAGCCCATTGCTCCAACTTTTTTTGTATAAAAGGTACCTCTTGGTCTGAAGCAAAATTGTTTTTGTTACCATTCATGGATCAGATATTCTCTAAGCCCTATGATGATGATGCTGTATAGATATGACAGTCAGGGACAGCATCCCCCTTTCCTGGATTATGTATTAATTCTGGTAGAAATTAATAGATGTACCCTTCAAAGTGCAAGGAGTCTAATGTAATTGACCAGCCTTCAGTTGGGCATTCAGGGTTCCCTATGCAATATCAAGGACTCAGCATCTTTCTTTCCTGGCAAGTTGGGTATTTGCAGATGTTGACGGCTAAATGGCTTGATGAGAAGGATACTATTTTGTTAGAATAATGCATAGTCCTGATCCTTGTCACTCTGCCCACCGTACCCATGGGCCCACTGTAAAATTACTTAAATGGCACAAGAGAAAAGCTACCTAATTTGCAGCATGTGTTTTCTTTTCCTCTGTGCTAGTTGCTGTTTCTCCAACTTTCATGAAACAAAAGATTCATGTATTTTTCATTCACTAACACAAATCTATTTATATTTCCTCTGTAAGACCTAGTCTGACATGAGTATTTCAGGTTCATTTTTACCAGACGACTGACCACCTGTCCATATTTACCTCCATACACAAGTAAGTGCATTTAAGTTTCAGGATAATTTTGTTCCACTGAAAGTGGACAGCCAGGTTTACTGATTGCATATCTACCAGAAAGATTGTCTTCCATCTCTATTCTTTGGAACTACCCTGATATGGCAATAACTCATTTTCAGTGAATGCTAACACAAAGCATCAGTTCATTAGGAAATGGAATTTGGAGGAAAGTCCTTTCCTCTTCCTTCAGCTGGTTATAGGTTATTGGTCATAGGTCACCATTAGCCGGTTGAGGTGTATTTAGAGAGAACGTAAGCAAATGTAAGTGACCTGGAGTTTGGGCCACCTGTTCATGTAGTTTGCACATTCCTTTTGGATCCACTCAAGGCTCACTGACCCAAATGTACCTACCATCAATGAAGAAGCCAATTTTTTTTTTTCAGAATGTGGTCATGGCCAAATTTCCTGTAGGTAATATTTTAAATAAGAATAAAATTATAGCCCTGAAGTCATATGATAAAAACACTCTCCTCCCTTTACTCTGTAAAGGTAAACTGACTTGAATGAAATTAGAAAGAAAGCAATTGTCACAAACTGAATCCTGAAGACTGTGTTTCTCTGAAGAAGTGAATATTCCACAGCAGCAGAATGGTTTCAGTAAAGGCTAGGGTCTTCTTCAGATTCTGGTAGTCCACTAGTTTCTTCGTTATCTCTCCCTTCCATGAAGATGCCAGATGGATCAATTGAATGAAGACCACCACCCTGAGTCTTTCAGGTGCTTTTGATGGTACCTGTAATTTCTGCATTCATTCAAGAACACAGTATCTCTTATTATTTTTCTATTTTAAGGATAAACTGGTAGGTATTGCCTAAGTCTTCACTTTGCTTTTCCCATTATATTCTTGATCTGTGGCTCAGGGAACAAATGTAATGACAATGTTAGTGGCCAAGTTGATAGATATGTTGATAGACTCTAATATACACATGTATAGATATGTGTGTGTCTATGTGTATACTTATATATCAGGAACATAATTCTAGAATTAATCTATGAATGAATAGAGCCATCTATAAGGTGAACTTGGCTCCAAACTCAATTTATCATCCAATCTGCTTAAGCATCCACATGAACTGGAGGACAACGTGGCTTTTCAGTTGTCCTGGTACCAAAATTCAAAGCCCTAAATTTATCACCTTGTTATTAGGTAAGGCCTAAAATAATATCAAAATAGGTAAATCAAGTCCTCAATCTTCATAATTATCATTGTTCTTCCCCATGTTATGACTATTTGATATCTCAATATATTAATGTCCACATATTCTGATACCAATTAATCACAAGAAAAATAATCTCTAAACAGTGCAATGCCACTTCTTACCAACAATGATCATGACCTCACCAAGAGGAATGAGGTCCCTATTGCTCTAAAACAGTTTTTTGATTAAAAACCTGATATACTATCTTCAGTGTCTGTTCTCTTGAATTATTCCTGAAACTGATAATATTAGACCAAGTGAGTTTTAAAGAAAACAAATACCCAAAGAAAGATTTGGTATTCGTGTATTGGTAGTTATGAGGCCTAGGCAATGAGAGAGATGCTAAAATAACATGTTACAAAGACTACTTGAAAGAAAATAAGTTAATTTATTACCAAGCTCTATTTTCTCCTCAGAAAGACCTAGCTAGTATCTATGGAAGAATCTATTGGAGGGAGACACAGAGAAGTAATCAATCTTCTAGTTCCCTCTCCTCTGTTGTCCTTCATTATTCAAAATTTGTCTCAAGGATAGGTAACCCTCCCCAACCCCACCATCCTTCTGTGTAAGTTAATTTGGTCTATACGGGATTTTCTGGGGAAACAAACAGTCATATTCAGTGTCAGTCACAAGAAGAGTGGCTCAGGTGGAAAAAGAGATGAAAGGCCAGGAAGGTGAGTCTAAAATAATTTGAAGCATCGCATACAGTGTATACTGAACAGTTAGCAACGCTCAAAATGTAGCCTTTCCCCCACTTTTTTTTCTTAGATTTTTTATTTATTTGTTTGTGACGGGGGGGGAGAGAGCAAGTGAGTGAGAGCGAGCAGGGGGAAGTTCAGAGGGAGAAAGACCAGGCTCCCTGCTGAGCAAGGAGCCCAATGTGGGGCTCAATCCCAGGCCCCTGGGATCATGACCTGAGCCGAAGGCAGACGCTTAACTGACTGAACCACCCAGGCACCACCAAAATGTAGTCTTTAAAATATAACAGGATTTTTATAATCTAAATCCAAGTAGAAGAGAAATTACTAAACATGTTAACCACACCAATAAGCACTGTAATGGTGATCCATTTCTTGCCTCTCACCTAATCCATTCTTCTTTGCCCTTTCTTGTCATACTAGCGCTGTGCCCTGTAAACATTTCTCCCTTGCCAGACGGTGCAATAGAAGCTATGCAAATAGATGCTGGTGCGATATTGCCAGACTGGAGCAAGAGGCAGGACTTCTCCCGCTGGTCTTGGGTACTGTTTCTTCTTCAACATGGTTGCCACCCAGTATGCTGGAGGCCAGCGGCACTCACCTCAGGAGTCCTGGCACAGCGCTTCCACCCTACCCACGTGCCCTGGTGAATTTCTTGGCCTTGTAGGGGGGCATTCCTTAGGACTAACTCTAGCCCATTTGCATGCTCCAGAAATTGTATGCAGCACTAGTGAATCATTCCCATGGATCAACTCCAGTCCATCCACTGGTAAATTTCTCAGCTACCTAGGACACTCTCCTTGTGAATCAGCTTCAACACTACTGCACTATCCAGTGAATTCCCCCACCATCTGTGAGCTATTCCGATGACTCGGCGCCAGACTGCTACACTTTCCACCGAATTTCACTGCCATCCAGCAGTCTGCTCCTCCAGAGCACCTTTGGCCCAGAACTCTGGCAAGTTTCTTTGTCAATGAGTCTATGTTCCTAGAGTTGCTGTTTGCCCACAACTGGGTCTGAATCTTAATATCGAGGGATGGAAAAGATAGCTGAGCACTCATTTCCTCTTTATTCACTCTCCCTCAGTCCCAGAGGTAGTACTTTCTCCTCGTACTGTATTCCTTAGCACACTCCTTTATCCTATGTAGTCTTTTACTAGTTAATAATTCTTTATATTAAGTGTTACATGAGCAAACTTCTGATGGTACCTTAACTGACAGAAATACCATCTTCTTGGCAATCTCTTGATTATTTGAATGCCTTTTGCATTTAGCGACTTTTCCAAAAGCCAAGTTGCATTCCTTCTTGGAGCCAGCTTGCAAGTCTGAATCTGGCCCTGGATAACAGGTGACCGTGGTAACATGCTATTATAAAACTAAAAGTTATAATTAGGTTTAACGGAACTGTTTTAAACACTACTGCAGTCACCAAACTGGGGTTTTCTGATCCATGAAAACTCAAACTCAAGCTGGGACACCAATATATACGTATCATAATAATTTTTGTGCCCTGGTGATACCTCTGATGAGTCATTCTGCCTCTCCATTCTTCTCAGGACTACTTAATCTATTATTAGAGAAAACTACTTCTTTACTATTAGCATAATACAGGAGGGTTTTTTTTTTTCAATTCCAATATTGATAGTTTTTTCAGAGATAATAGCTTCACCAATGTGGTATGGGAGTTGTTTGAAATTGGAATTGTTAGACTAAACATCCACCTTACTAGAGAGTTAGTAATGAACAGAGCATCTGTAAGATACATCTTAAATTCTGCCATCTGTAAGATAGATCTTAAACTCTACCATCAATTCAGTGTTGCACTTATTGGTTGAAATAGAAAAATTAGCTAAATGAGAATGATATGTAGCAGAGCAAGGGACAATGAGGATTTTTACATATCTTCATATTTTTTTTTACTCTAAGTATCTTACTTAACAATTTAATGAAACTTGCTGATCTTCAGCCCAACAAAATCAACTGTTTATAAGTCGTGGAATTACTAATATTATATTTTGCTTGGTGTGTAGAAATGAAATTCCCTAGATATCATTTTATAAGTACTGATTCTGCAAAATGCAGTAATTTGGGTTTCATTTATTTTATAGGGTACATAATATAATGCTGAATTTGCATTATATAGAAATATGGTTAATTTAAATATAAAATTTTCTAGGAAAGCAAAATGATCTACATCATTCACTAAATTTCTTCCCCACTAAAATACTGTTATAATTAATCTTCAAATAATTTTAAAATAGCAACTATAACTATCACATACTTTGTAGTAATGAACATAATTTTATTTATAATGGAATTTTCCACTAATTTGCCAACAGAGGAGATGACTCTACTTTCTAGAATAAAATAATATAAAAATGAATATTATATCCAAAGAGCTGCATCTTTTGGTTGCAAATGTTGTGTATAAAAAGTTATATAAGGTATCAGCTTGTCTCAACTTAAAACTACAACATTTCATCTTTGTGTATACTAATTCTCAGAGAAAGTAAAACTCTATCCCATGATCAAACTTGAAAACCAGCACCACTAGTCATTCCAGGATTGTTTTCATTAAAATATTCATAGTGTTTTTAAGCTTTTGTTTTAGCTTTTGTTTCTAAACTCTATCTATATATATACTAATGTAGAACAACTCTAAATAGCTATGTAATTGAAAAGGCACTTGCAAGACCAATGTGAAAAAAGAACGGAGTCAGGTCTGTCTTGAAAAAAGAAAAAGTCAGGGCCTAGGAAAAGTGAAACATAAAATAAAATATTACAAAGTACATGAAAACCCAAAGAATGTTATCAAATTTTTTTCATATACCATGTAGCTTTCAAAAATCAAGTGGTTTGGTAGTTTCAGAGGAAAATCAATTCTTAAAGATTAGTACTCCATGATAGGAAAATTAGAGGGTGATATGGGATTGAACTTAAAGGAAAATATGAAGAGGGAAAATTCTAATATAGTATGTGTTACTCCTCTTCTATAGCCTGTTAATAATGTACTTTCTACAGGATAAAGAGAAAGGTGGACCAATAAGAAACTTACAGTCTTGGCTTAGGTTCAGTGCATAATTAATTCTTAGGTATAGTGAACACTATTGGTTGTTTTCCTTGCATTTATTTCCCACTTACACCTTACTAAAAAAATCTAATTTTGTTCATACATTTTCACATGATCCTGGGGAATGTGACCCTCCCCATTCCATCCCACCCCCTCCTTTTATCCACTGAGATAAATTCCAAGAATTAGATTATGAATATTCTAATCCAAATATAGTAATCTGTTTCCCTTTAACAAGTATAGGTTTAAGAATGAGCAGATAACCCAATAAGAGCCAATGAGAAATAACAGGAAATTAGCTAGAGATGTTATCAAAAGTCTTTTTTGCTCCTAAGAAAGAGTCATTGAAACTTATAGTTTCAATTTTTGCTCTGTAAAGGGTCACAACTGGGATGTGACATCTAAAACTGCCCCTGCTCCTTATTCCCAGACTGTGGATTAAGCTAACATAACAGAAAAGCTAGACCCGCCCTTATCCCCACCTTTGACTACCTTTTCCCCCTGAACAATGCATTTCCTATTGTTCAATCCAGTTTGAGCTGTGTTTTCTCTCCCTTACAGCTAAAAGCCTAATTTATTCAGTATATATTTTTAAAATATTTTATTTATTTATTTGACAGAGAGAGAGAGAGATTACAAGTAGGCAAAGAGGCAGGCAGAGAAAGAGGAGGAAGCAGGGTCCCCGCTGAGCACGGAGCCTGATGTGGGGCTCGATCCCAGGACCCTGAGATCATGACCTGAGCCGAAGGCAGAGGCTTTACCCTGCTGAGCCACCCAGGTGCCCTATTCAGTATATTTTAATACGATTTATTCTTTTCTACTGTAATTATGCCTGATTTGCTCTATTTCAATAAAAACAATAATTCAATAACTTGAAATAAATTATGGATAAAAGTAAATGTATTTTGTAGTAGATTGGATTTTAAATAAATGATTAAAAATATGTGTTTATATAGCCAGAAATAGCTGCACAACATCTTCATCTCTTATAAGATAGGTACTGTGTTAAATTTTAAAAAACCAGAAATGACTAAGACAGGTCATGTGTCTTCAAAGTGCCAAAATGAACAGATAAAAATTAAATAACTATGATATGTAATCAATATACTTGGGGTTACTGTGCAGAGTACAGAATTAAAATGCTGAAAGGCTTCATCAAACATCTAAAACTTATGAACAGTTTTGATGAATTAATACAAGAAATATTGGAGGAAGGAGAAAAGTAGAAGTAACCCCAATTATTCAGGCAAGGTAAAACAAGTACCTGAACTTTGGAAGCATTGGTATTGAGAGCTGAGATGGAGTTATTGACTGTTCTGCAGGAGAGAGATAGAAGATATCAAGACAGATTGTATCAAACTGGTATTACTATATGAAACCTAACACAGCTAAGTTGAATATGACCTAGAAAACAGAGAAGAAGTTGTGTATGTAGCTAGTGATATTGGCTGCTTTATCTGAATGCTATTTGAAATCCCCCTTTATATATTCGGGTGGGGAAGTGGCAGCTGGAGATCAGGACCTGGAGCTAACAAGATAGAATTGTAAATATCTATGCAGAGATCATTGATATACATGGTTTAAAACTCTAAAATTGGATGAGCTCTGAAGAATGCTTGACAAATCTAAAAAGGGGAGAGGGAAACATGAAACTGTCAAAACACTGTTTTTGATGATTTGATGAAGAAGCAGGTTTAGTAAGGAGGACTAAAAAGCTATTAGCACAAAGTCTATAGGAAAACCAAGATAAAGTTTTGTTTATTTCCTTTGGTCATTTTCCAGAGATTACAAATGACTATGTTTTGACGATTTGTCCAGTTTTGTACAGTTTTAAATTTTACAGGGTTTCTAATGTTAAGAGCCTAGTATCTTCATTATCATATTATGAAAAGACCCATTAATTTGAGGAATAAATTAAAATCATAAAGATAATGAAAAATTAATGTCAGATTGAACTACTTCTGAGTTTCTAAGTGGAATAATTTTCAACATTAAATTTTTACAATTCAGTGGTACAGCTAAGTCAGTTTTATATCATCAAAAGTTAGGAACATTACAGAATAATTCAGTAGAGAATGTACAGATGCATGTATGAGCATGGAGAGAAGATTCACCAAGAACTTCTAGCCACGATAGGCAGAGATCCCCAGATTCAACTCTTAGAGTCCTTCAGTAGCTTCTGTGCTCATGGCTTCCTGGATCTAGGTGGTCTTTATTTCCTTTTGAAGATTTTATTTATTTATTTGTGTGTGTGTGTGAAAGAGAGAGACAGAGACAGAGATGGAAATAGCAACAGAGATAAGGAGCTGGGAGAGGGAGAACCAGGCTCCCAACTGAGCGGGGCACCTGACATAGGGCTTGATCCCAGGACCCTGAGATCATGACCTGAGCCAAAGGCAGATGCTTAACCAACTCAGCCATGCAGGCACATCTAGGTGGTCTTTCAATTTGACTCAGTTTCATCCATAGTTTCTTCCTCAGTCTTCAGGCATTTGGAAGTACCTCCAACCCTTCTTTCTACTGAGATCTTTTACAAGGTCAAGAAGCTCACGTAAAAAGAATGAAAACGGGCAAGGAGCAGCTCTCTTTTACACGTGATTGTCTGCCTCAACAGAATCTGGAAATGCATTAGTCTCCAAGCTACAGACTCATTATGTCCTGTCACAGACTATGTTAGCAAGCAATTAATTGTATCCACATGAATTCTTGTTCCCGAGCTAAGTGTTTTCATGAAGGTCTATCCCTAGGCTTGAATTGAAATGTTGGCACCTACTGAAAACTTTTCCTTTGTTGTGAACTACTCACCCACTATTCTGTTTCTGAGATCTACCCTATTGATTCATATAGCTCCAGGACATTAATTTTAATTGCAAAATAATATTACTCATATGAATACACTGTTTGTTATTTACCCATTTCCTTTTGAAAATACATCTTTTTTTATCTGATTAGGCTACCATAAAAGATTATTAAATAGTGTATCACCATAGGTTAAGTCACCTTAAAAATATTAAAGGTTATTCTCTAGCATCAGGCTTTAAAGATTTATAGAAAATAAAAACACAATTACTGAATCTTTTGTGAAATAACCTTAAGGAGTCCAAATCTGAAAAAAGTCAACCATAGTTTGTGGGTTAGGACACAGAATAAGACATAAGCACATAAAATTCAGGTAACTGATTGTGACAAGTAATAGCATGAAGGATAATAATTATATTTTAAAAAACTATGTATGAGTAATATTATTTAATCTACATAGCAATATAATATTATCATCTTCATCTAAAAATGAGAAAACTCAGGCAGAAAAAGTTTACATGCTTTATCCCAATTTTAAACAGTAATTTGCAGGCCTTGGATTTAAACCCAAGTACTCAGACTCTAGAGTTCTTATCCTTAATCCAAATTGAATATCTGAAAGATAGATCCTAGATTAAACAATCATGTATTGAAAGTATGATTTCACCGATAACTTAAAGGCAGACATTCTAAATACATGAGGTAACATATAAAAATCCCATGAGCTTCTAAAGGCAGTGGAATATCTGATTCAGCTACACTTATAAAAAGTAGCATAAGGGGCGCCTGGGTGGCTCAGTGGGTTAAAGCCGCTGCCTTCGGCTCAGGTCATGATCCCAGGGTCCTGGGATCGAGGCCCACATCGGGCTCTCTGCTCAGCAGGGAGCCTGCTTCCTCCTCTCTCCTCTCTGCCTGCCTCTCTGTCTACTTGTAATCTCTCTCTCTGTGTCAAATGAATAAATAAAAAAAATCTTAAAAAAAAAAAAAAGTAGCATAGGTTAACCCACCATCATCCTCGAAATATTCTTTCCTTCCTCATGAATTCAATCTATTTCATATTTTGGATTAGCACTCTATCAAAATAATTCTTCTACTGATGAAGAGTTGGTAAAACGACTGTTAGAAAGTATGAAACTGATGAAGTTTTAGAAAATAAGTGAGATGAGGTGAGGTGAGGTCCAGAGCTGATGACCAAGAAAGAATTCTCGAGACATCTTTGGTGCAAAATTGTGGTTTTTTAAAGCATGGGGACAGGACCCATGGCCAGAAAGAGCCGCTGCACTGGGGTTGTGCGGAATGGCTGATTATATACTATGGGGTTGGGGAAGGTAAGGAAAAAGGGGAGGAATGCTACACTTCTGTGAGCACATGTCCTTATCAATGAGCTTTAGGTTTAGAAGAAATTTAACTTCATTTGCATTGCCCTCTGCTTCAGCCTCCCTCAATTTTATTGAGGGAGGGGATGATGTGAGGGCTTCCAGAGCAGTTATGAGCCTTTGGAAGTTAGGCTATTGATAAGAAAGCTTCTTCCTTTGTTGCGGAAGTTCGGAGGCGACTGAGAAACTCAAGCAGCACGTGGAGAGCTGGGGGAACACAGCTTTATTAACGCTGGCAGTCTCAGTGCAATCGTTTCACGAAGGCTGAGCACCCAGTTATGATTGGGGAGGATGTTTATAGGCAAGCTAGGAATTTTTTGCGGGGCCTCACCGCTGATTGGTTTGGGGCCATGCGGCAGGTATTGCTCTGGGTCTCATGGCTGATTGGCTCGGGGCCAATGGGCAGGTCTTTGTCTATGCGGGAGTGACTTGGTAGAGAAGTGCCAAGTCATCCTTGGGGGCTCCCCATCTCAGTGAGGTGGCCACTTTGGGCTTTTCCACCTCATGTCCCCCCTCTTGATGATTGACAGGGATACCCCTAGATATCATCACTTACATCTAGGAGCTGATATCCCCGAAGGGAGAGGATACGAACGGTTGTGTGCTGAGAGACAGTTTCCCTAATAAAGCGAATGAGGCTGGTGAGGATACAAGGCCACAGAGTTATCAGGAGAAACAGGGACTGGAGGGGGCCAGCAAGAGGAAGTAACCATGATGTCCATGTCTGGGGGTCGAAACCCCGTATAGAAAGTTCTTCTCGATGTCGCTGGCTGAGATCTCATAGCTCTGGTACCCTGGCAGTGATGATTCCCAGCTGGTTGACGTAGTAACAACATTCTTCCTATAGGAAGAGGCAGGTTCCCCCTTTTTCACCAGTGAGGAGATCTAGGGCCCACTGATTTTGCAGAGTAACCGTGGCCAAGCTTGTGAGCTGCATTTGCAAGGATGTTAAGGAGTCCGCGTTTTGTTCCATATTGTCATTGAGTTCCTGCGAAAGCTTATAACAGTAGTTAATGGAAGTTCCAAGACCCGATGCCCGGGTGGTAACTCCTGCAAGTATTCTGGCTCCTAATAGGAAGGGGAGGTCATCTGCAGCGCGATGACCTCATATGCCAGGAGTCACTCGGGACTGGAACTGTAGGTCTAAGTAAAATAATGGGGGACAAGAAAACAAGTATTCAGCCAGAAGTAGATTCGTTAACATTGCAACATCTGAAGAGGAGGTTGTCCTCACAGGAGAGAAAAATCCCTGGGGGAGTGCAATAACGAAGTGGGGCTGTGAAGTTATGGCAGCCTGGGTCAGGGGCCTTGGGGCCCCCAGGGGTGGGGGGGTGGAGGGGCGGGAAGTAGGTTAGGTTGTTGGCCAGGAGTAAGGGGGCTTTCTGTATGGGGCCGTAGCTTCTAGGTCCTGTGGTATTAGGTAATGGCCAGTTAGGGGGACAGTGATACCGATGAGACCTGAATTGGCTAAGGGGAGACAAACCCAGAATCTGCCTCTAAATCTTCAAAGGGTGCTGCTCCCATGCACTGTATCCTAGGGGTTTAGGTTGCCAGCTTCTGCTTTGTCTTCACCTAGCCTTCTGTTCCCTCATTTCCCCCTGAAAAATTTTGACCCTTAAATCTTTAAGGCTGTTGAAGGTGGAAGGTCTCATCTTCTGTAACTTCTTCCTGCTGAATAGGGGCATTGAGCTGTCCCTACCTAGGAGTCAATGTTGATCAGGTGGGGAAAGTATTAGGGCGTTACAAGATGGAGGCAGCTGAATCCAATGCCGACAGTAAAGAAGTATCTCTGGGAGCGGTAAAGGTCATCTGCTGATGTGAACTAAACCAATCACAAACCACTAAGAAGCCCTTTTTGAGGTCCAGTCTTAACAATATGCTAATTACAAGGGATCACCATCAAGTGGGAGAAAACCTGTCAAGAGATAAGGGGAGGTCCAAGTGTATCATCCAATTCAATGATAAAGAAAGTGGGGTCATCCATTCTCTCCACAAGTCCATAGTTAATCTTATGGAGTGGGGTATGCTTCTGGCTATTGGGGAATTTAATTTTCCCAGCCACATAGAATTTGGTCAAGGTGATAGTTAAGTTACACAATTGTTGGGGAATTAATCCCATTTTCCAGCTGTTTAAATAATTATGCACCCATGGGGTTCTGTTATTATCACCACAGAATAATAAGCAAGAAGATTGTCTATTTGAGTTATTGTGGTAATTTCTCTGAAGTTTACCTCAAGTTGTCTAGCTTAGGTAAACAAACAATGACAATCAGATCTAGAGTTTAACATCCACAAACAAAGGTGTGTTATTGAAACATAATTTTTCTCTCTAAAATAACCCTCACTTCCAGAGATAGCCAAGTCAGGACTAATTTATTTGAAAAACAAGTCCAGTTTTAACAAACTTGGCCTAATTATTTACATAAGCTCAGCAAGAACAGTGGGTGATTGTATAGATCCTCTTAGAATCTGCTTTGCTGGAACTTCTTCTAAGGAATCTCTAGGTCAAACTTTTAGTAGCCTCTCTAGGTCAGAAGCCAAGTACTTGCCATCTGACATGCCTAAAGTACCTGTACATTTGGGTGAACTCCTCTTCCTGAGGTCCCCAAAGTATCCTGAGGTTCCTGCACCTGCCAGGGAGTGACATTCTTTACTCACCTGGTGAGGCTGCTGGGAATGCTGTAAGCAAGGTGTCAGGCCAACAGTTCCAAAGGGCTTGATGGCTCCAGGTTTTACTAAGTCAAACCTTAGTTCCTTAAAGCTGTTTTGTCATATCTGAGTTTTATGCATGGCTTTCTCAAATATGACGTTCCAGTCAAAGCCTTGATAAAATAACCAATGTTTCCAATGGTGTCCTGTTATAAAGAGAACAGATTCTTATGGAATTTATGCAAATGACTAGGATTGCCATGGAAGAAGGAATACTTCCTGAGACCTTCTGAGTTTCAGAGGGTTCAGATAGAAAAGCTGAATGGTTTGATTTGTTTACAAAAGAGTATTTTTACATTTCTGTAAGTCACAGATATCCTAAGAAAAAGTATCTTTAGTCTGGAAGGACAAACATTAGAGAACCAGCAATGTTTCATACAAGAGTCACAACACTATAATCTTTTAGTTCATTTAGTCCCATGCTACTGATTCTAGTTTAGGTTGAATACAGCTTTAGTTAGTTCCAGAAATTCTTACCCATTTCATTTTTAGGATTTTTAATATACTGAATACCTGTATTTGTCCTAAAAGTCCTTTATATGAATCTACTTGAAGATGAAACTCATTTTATAAGAGAATTAGAACAATTATAAATAACAAAAACTCAGAATGGACATGGTTCAAGAGCTGATGAGAGTTTACAATATAGCTGTCCAGGAAATCACGTTTCTTCTGTGACACAAACATTTCAATAATTAAAATATCAAGTGATGACCTTATTAAAATATTAAAACTTTAGGAATTGGTATAACCTCTAGAATAGTTACAGTATTTACCCAACTGTAACCTACGGTTTATTGTTTAGTAGTACTTCCTGAGTAACTTAGCATATGAAGGAAAAGGGCTAAGGAGTTAAAGAGACTTCATTTACAATTTAAATCTTGAACTCTTGTTAAAACTTTACAAAGTTTTAAAGCACATTTCTAAATAGGATTAGGGATGTTAAAGATCTGATAAAACCAAACATAGAAACTGGTTTTCTGGGCAGGCAAAGAGAAAACAACTATTTACATTTTCTTAATCAAGATCAGACCAACAGTTGGAGAAAACTTTGTTCCTTTGAACAGAGAAGGCAGATTTTCACTCTTACATCAGTGTCTTTAAAATTCATTTATTTCAATCTTAGTCCATCTGACCACACCTGAAATTCCTTTCCAAAGTTTTCTCTCCATAAACCTTCTACAACTTTCTTTTGCACGCTGATTTTGTCCCAAGCCATTTATTCCAAACAACCACTCTCATTTAGGACAAAATTGCCTTCTTCTGCCTTTAACAAAAATGCATTCCCATTCCTTATATCTTTCTTACCTATCTCCTTTTCCACATACAGAGTTTTTTCCTTATTTCCATCAGTCTTAGTTGCAGTTAGAAGAATTTTGCACTCTTAGAAACCTTAGTCTCCGGTGAAGACTCAGGAGTAACCAACTGCGAATGGCTGTTACACCAGAATTTTTTAGATGGCAACTTTGTGAGCCAGTTAAGCACAAAACATGTTTGCCAACAGATTTACATATCTTTAGTTTTTTGCGTAAGAAGTCAAAACATAAACCTATGTCCAGTATTCAATGCTTTATCATTTTATCCTATTTGGAAAAGACCTAGATGTCCAATGAATTTAATTTCATTTATCATCCAAGCAAAACTTTAAAGTTTCTGGTTACCAAAGACTTTGAAAGCTATCTTAACAATTACCCATGAAAACTTCGAAGACAATTAACTATCAAGTTTAGTTATCTTTTTGTTACCAAATTGCAACAGAGATAATATGAGCTTATTTGATCTTCAACAAACCTCCATAGATAAGTTTTATATTTAGTGCTGATAACTTTAAAGACATATCTATCTTCATTAAATCAACAGACTTAACTTAGTTCAAATACTGAATTATGTTCCACCTGGGCCCACCCCATTTTCAATTTTTACCTGAGACACCGGTGGGGGAATCTGGAGTGGGAGCTGTTAGTTAGGGCCAGGCAGTGCTCTTCTTGCTCCTTGATAGTGAAGCGAGGAGGAGCCATGGTGCAGGAGGCACCCAGGATGGTCTAGAGGCCAATTACGCAGGCTGCACCCAAGTTGGTGCAGAAACAAGAAAAGGGGGAGACAGGAGAGAAAAAGTGCTGCCAGAAGGCAGAGAAAGGTTCTCAGTGTTACAGGAGCTCAGTCCTTTTCTAAGTTTTTAAGCATACAATCTAAGACAGGGGGTTTACTGGGTTTCCCACCCATCGTAAACGGTGTCGGTGTCGCAGACAAAGGGTGGGGTTCTTTCAGATGCTGTCCTGCTCGTGTCCCTCGAGAGAACTTAGGAATATCTTAGCTAAGGTCTGTCCGTATCAGCCCCAGACCAGGCCACTCCATACAGTAGATGACCGTTATGCCGTATGATGCTCCGCGAGACTCAGGGTGCAGCCCATTCAGACTTTGTAGCGGAAGCGGTGGAGCCCTACAGACACATTCATACATTCAGACACTCCTCAGATTCATGCAGGTTGGACACCCCCTCTGGGTACCCCTGGCTAATGGGAGGTGATCAGGCTCCCCTTCCATGTCTCTGGATGGGTCTGACTTGAACAGTGGCCCCGGGGCTCACCTGGTCTGATGAGTGGATCCGACCAGTTGTCCCTGGTCTCCTATCGTGAGTCCATCAGGGCAGAGGTGAACCTCAGCTGTCTGGGAGAACTCAGCCCTGGGTCCACCAAAACCAGCGGGGCACACCTAAAACCCAGGGTAGGAGCTCCGTTGCCCTCTGCGGTCCGTCTCTGGTCCCACACCGGTGGCACGATGGGCCAGCGCGTTTGGGTTTCCCAGTCAGGGAATCAAATGTTGCAGAAGTTCGAGGGGACTGAGAAACTCAAGCAGCACCCAGAGAGCTAGGAGAACACAGCTTTATTAACACCGGTGGGCCCAGGGGGATTGTTTCCCAAAGGCTGAGCACCCGGTTATGATTGGGGAGGGTATTATAGGCAAACTAGGAATTTTTCTCAGGGTCTTAGTACTGATTGGCTCGGGGCCATGCAGCAGGTCTTTGTCTATGCAGAAGTAACTTGGTAGAGAAGTGCCAAGTCATCCCTGAGGGCTCTCCATCTCAGTGAGGTGGCCATTTGGGGCTTTTCTGCCTCACCTTATAAATCACTAGGACATTTGCAAACTGAGGGACACTCAGGTGTTGCAGGATTGTGATCTCTACAAGTTAGCTATTTGTTTTTCCTTTAGGGTAGCCAGGAATGCCTGAGGAATGTCACATATATCCTATGGGGGGGGGGGGGGGGGTTGTGGGGTGTCAGCTTCTGCTTTGTCCTCACCTTGCCTTCTGCTCCCTCATCACAATTGCCAAAGGTCACAATTAGATGATAATTTTATGGATTAAGCTATGAAAGAATAAAATATGTTCAAAATAAGAAAGCAAAAAAAATCAATCTATCAAATAATCAATAAAGAATCTTATTAGCCTCATTCTGAGGGAAAGGATCTTAATTTCCTTTAGTGAACATCTACAAATGAGGTTAGAACACTGCTACTTTCTAGAAGTAGGAAGCATATCCACGGTATATCTGCCCCTAAACGTTTAGTTCAAATATTGTTTCTGCTATATTTTGAAAATAAATGCAATATCACATTAAAAGGAACATTATTTGCACCTCTCACACACACACACAATTGAGTTTGTCAGCTATTTCGATAATACTACATGCTATTTTGCTGAAATGGTTATTTCTGATATCCTTTTAAATAATTTAATTATATAAATAGTGTAACTACAGCAGTTCTAGTTCATTGGCCTTTAGTGCTACTTAAATGGCTTGCATTTCCAGATCAGTGAGTAGAACTGCTAACTCTGCTTTCCTCAGGCCAAGCTGTCCATCAAAGGAGGCAGCATCTCTTCTCAAACTTCCTCCTTTTACCTGCAACTCTCCTCCGCTGCAGGGTCATCAAATAAAATGAGGTAGGTTCACACCATCTGATAGGGCAGGGCATTGCTACATGAAGAGGAGACTTTTTCACTTGTGGAAGATGCGAGATTAAATTTTAAAGGGATTCTAATGTTAAGAGCTTAATATCTTTATTATTATAATAGGGAAAGAAATTAATTTGAGGAACAAATTAAGTTCATAATGACAATGAAAGATTAATGTCAAGTTGAACTACTCCTGATTTTATAAATGAAGGATTAATTTTCTACATTAGGTTTTTATAATTCGGTGGTAGAGTTAAGTCAGTTTTATATCATTAAAACTTAGGAACATGCAGAGTAATTCAGCAGAAAATGTACAGATAAATGCATGAGCTTAAGCTTGGCTTTAAAAGAGCTAAGTTAAATGAACATGTGTTAGAATGTGTTTAAGACTGGAGGCTCTAAGACATGTTCTTCAGGGAGATCAGTTTCCTGCAGCATTTCAAGTCAAGGTGAGCAGCACTAACATATCCCTGCTACAAAAAAAAAAAAAAAAACAAAACAAAAAGTCTACCATTGGTACAGAGTTACTCACAACAGTTTAATACATATGAGCTCACCCAGGTTTTTAATTTTTTTTTTTTTTTTTTATTCATTTGACACAGAGAGAGAGATTACAAGTAGGCAGAGAGGCAGTCAGAGAGAGAGGAGAGAGGAGGAAGCAGGCTCCCCGCCGAGCAGAGAGCCCGATGCGGGCCTCGATCCCAGGACCCTGGGACCATGACCTGAGCCGAAGGCAGCGGCCTTAACCCACTGAGCCACCCAGGCGCCCGTCACCCAGGTTTTTAAAAGTCCAACATAGGAAAAAAAATTTCCATGAAATATAATTAAACTCCATTACTTACATTTGAGACAGTTTTATCATATCCTTTTTAAAGAAGTTCTCCTAAACATATTCTTGGTGATCTATGTTGCTAAATAGCAAAGTGCCATAGTATCAACTGCTTATGATAGAGTATTCAGGAGAAAAATGCACAATATTGTTAATATTTTATACATTTACACAAAGATTTTAATAACTGTTTATTGAAACGTGATTTCTTATGTGAGTATCATTTCATTTATTCTTAAAAATATTTTATTTATTTATTTATTTGAGACAGAGAGAGAGAGGGAGAGAGAGCACAAGCCAGGGGAAAGGCAGAGAGAGAAGCTGACTTCCTGCTGAGCAGGGAGCTTGACACAGGGCTTGATCCCATGGCCCTGAGATCATGACCTGAGTGAAAATCAAAAGTCAGTCACTTAACCAACTGCATCACTCAGTCACCCCCCCTTTTTTTTTCTAAGAGCAAAGCTGTCAGCATCATGTAAATATGGGTTTCTATCTCAGTTCTCTACTTGATCTTTTTTTTTTTTTAAGATTTTATTTATTTATTAGAGCGAGAGCACAAACAGGTAGAGGGACAGGCAGAGGGAGAGGGAGAAGCAGCTCCCCACTGAGTGGGAAGCCCAACACAGGACTCGATCCCAGGACCCTAGGATCATGACCTGAGCTGAAGGCAGACACTTAACCATCTGAACCACTCAGGTGCCCCATCATTTTAATAGATCAAGTATAATTATAGTAATAACACTGAAAGTTGATATTATACTCATTTTGGCAATGTTGAAACTGAAGCTGTAAATTTAAATAGATGATTTTGACACAGGTATATGTGACTTTACAGTTTGTTTACTTTTGACATATTGATAATCATTACCACTATTTACCAAATATTTCCAGCTGTCCGTGGTCCAAGAACATAGTAAGATTGTACTTTCTAAACCTCTAGTTGTTGAGTATGACCATAGAAATAGTTTTGACCAATATGAGGAAATTGAGGTGTGTTTTTTCCAGGCTGTGGTATTTTATTTCATCAAGAAATCCTTTTGAGATCCTTTTTGCCACAATGACCTTCAAGGTCCAAAATGACAGCTACCTTGTCAGTCTGTCCTGGAATGATAAGGTAGGAAGTACAGTCCCAGGATCCAAGAACAGACATGCAGAGTGAGCAAGAATAAACTTTTGTGTTATAGGATACTAAGATTTGAAGAGTGTTTACTACTCAATGTAACTAGCCTTTTGTGTTTGATAGGACACAAAACAATAGACAAGAATGACAGTCTCAAAAAAAAGATATTTGAACCTGGATTAAGGCTTGACCAAGAGTATTTATCCCTACTACTTATTTTTATAACCCACAGTAAGCCAAACACCGGGGGTTTTAGCATCTTCATTTGAGTTTGTGTAGTCATGGGAGTTGAATTGTGCATAGGGCTGGCTAATGGTGACAAATGAGAGGGCATACTAAGTTCAACCTATAGTCACACAGGGAAAAATCATAAGAATTAAAACTCTGAACACTGCCTGTCAAAGAAATGAGATTTTCTTTATAAAATTAAGATTGGTTAAAATCCCCCCAAAACCAAAATGCCAGCCTAATTTTAGTTCTGTCATGTGTCTACCTCCTACAGCTTATATTCTTCCTTCTTACCTATATTTTATGCAACTACTACAAGTGTAAGCCCAAAACATAACCCAATGGGACCCAATTTTCTATCATTATTTTTATTCCACTCAGTATTTCCCAAATCTCTTTCCATCCCAATATATGTCTTGCTTTGCTTTGCGGCGACTGAAGTATGCATATATTTACATTTTTTCAATAATATTTCTCTTTATGTCCTCACCAGAATTAAAGTCTAACTTTCCCAAAGGTATAACACCTTTTTAAGAATTCCTCCTAGAGAATGGGGTCAGCCTCTTCCTTGTTATCCAGTGCTTTCTTAACACTGTGCTTTCCTTGATTTTTATAATTACTCTTTCTTTCTCTTAACCTCACTATTATTTGTTTTTATACATATATCAATACATATAGTATCAAAATGAAAAATTAATTCCCCTATTCCGTTTACATGTGTACTTATCACAATTGGTTTCCCAATCAAAAATTTTCCCTTCTTCCGTGCCACCTACTAGTTTAAAGTTGTAAACATACTTTAAGACTTCAAAATTGTTCCAGTCTATTTTCTAGCTCTATAATCACTAGGGTCACTAATACATAAATGCATAAAGCTCACATCCTTTCATCTGCAATAAGTTTGCATTCACTAAAAAGCATTGCCCTTTTCATCCACAGCGCCTTTGTTCTTTTAATATTTTTGCTTCTCCAGTATTTCGCTGTAGTCTGTAAAAACCTCCCCTACATTTTAAAGTCAGTTTGAGTCTCCACCCCTTCTGTGATGACTAACTGGTGGCTTTAACTATAGAACACTTTGGTCCTTTGAATTATTATATCAGTAGAATTATTATTCCCAGTAATCACCACCTCGGATAATAGTGATATGTTTGTGTCTCAAAACCTGTGAATTGTAAACTTTGTCAAGCTCATCATAACCTTGACATGATCAACTTCATGCCACTCTTTCCACAGATCCATTTATGTAGCAAGTATTCAGCACATGCATTGTGGAATAAATAAATGAACTACTGGAGTCTAATTAGATTAATTTGAAGGGTGATTTGGATTAAATATGTTTATCTTAACAGCATGGAACTGTAGGTGCTCAAATGTTCACTAAATTGAATTGTTTATATAATTGAAATTTGTTAGATCAACTTGTGTAATAAAGTGTGATGAAACTGACTCATAATTTGTTAGCTCCTTCCCTTATCAAGTCAACTGGACAGAGTAACATATACTAATATGTGTATTTCTGGTGGAATATCTCAATCTCTTGAAATCAATTGAGCTTTGATTGATACAAATGGAGGAAGGAATCAAGGAGGTTTTAATTAGATTGCTTTGCATCCTAAAATTATGTTTTCAAAATTCAAAGGTAAAAATAATGATACAAATCTCAGGATTTCACTATATGTGCCAAAAATTAGCAACAAAAAGTAAAATATGTGCTAAATTAGTCATACTATTTATTTCTACTGAATGAACTATTTTTTATTTCACCCTTATTAATTGTGACATTATAGGTATAACTTAGTATTGCCCAAATTAGGTACTGTATTACCTCTGAAAAATCTGGTCTTAAAAGAAGGAACAAGCAAAAACTCCAAATCCAGAATGACAAACAGATTAATTGAATGTGAGCATATGGGCCAAATATATGAATGTTTGCAATATTAAATTATTTGATGTCTTGTGGGAAAAATAGTAACTAAATTTTTCTCTTTTTGAGCAAATAAAAAAAATCCTTAGTCATGATAGTGTAAGTGCACTATAATTTTTATTTGGCTAAAATTTAAATATAAACTTAATTTTGAAACATGATATAAATCCTTAAGTTAAAAATGCATTATTTTCTCAAAGATGAAAAAAGCTAAGAGTAACCATATATGTTCATAAAGTTAGATTTACCTCAACCCCTTTTACTTGTTATTTGTGACTACTTTCTCCAGTGTCGACGATACCATCAAAATCCATTGCCATGAAGAAGAAGAACTGATTACAAAAATAACTAGAGTGTTCTCCGTGTTCTACTTAGAGAAGTCATCTTTAATCTCATGAATTTAAAATGATGACTTTCAAAATTGAAATCTTCATTTGATTTTAATTCACAATTCGGAACTCAGAGGAAATTAAAATTTTTGACTCTCAGTAACTACATCACTGTGACTGGTCAATCAAATAAAACTTTAGTCCTGGACATGGAAATTAGTCTAAATTATTACTGGATAGAATTGAATGTAGAATCAAAGTCATTGATCTACTAGCTTTATGTGGACACAAACAGTAACTTCGTCCATTAAACATTTAGAGCAGTTTCTATTGAAACATCTTGATTTCTTGAGTTTTGTCCTTGAGAACAGCTGAAACTTATTGGACTGTAAAAGCAAAATTACCTGGAGCAGAAGGTATTTTTAAACACGTGTTTTCCCAAAGTAGGCAGCTGCTCACTGCATGGATTCTTTGAGTACTGCTGTGCTCAGCAGTTAACTTTCTTTACTTGAAGGTAACAGGGCAAGAAAGACAACTTCAACACATTGTTTTTCTATTATTTTTACTATGTTCTCAGTGCTATCAAAGGGCTGATATTGACAGCAAAGAAATTACCAAGAACACTTGAAGAAAAGGGAAGTTCTTTTTCTTAGGTGAAAATATTAGCAAATCTTTATAGTCACTTCAGTATTTGTCTAAAGAGTAGCAAAGCAAGTCTATATTGTCTCTACAGAGAAGGGAAATTTGTAGAAAATCTCTTTTTCTTTAGTTGTTTTAGCACTTGAATTTTTATTAATTTGTTATTTCACTTTATGCAATAATGTACTGACATTGTAACATTGAATGTAATTAAGTCAAAATGAAGATAATGTTTGTATTCTTATCACATATTCTGCCTTTGTACATATGGATGTGTAAATGCACCTATTAGCTAATTGCTTATAGAAAATGTTAATGAATGCTAACACTTTTCGTAGCTATGCAAACCTACTGTCACATATGATAATTAGATAAGGCTACAATTATTTATTACCATCCACAATTTATGTAACATCCAAATGTACTCCATAATTTACTGTAGCATTTGAGCCTTGTATTTAATAGGTGTTTATAATTAGGAAGAAAATCTTTTGAAGTTGAAGTCAAGAAGGTCCTAAATTAGGTTGAGTGAGAGAGTAGAATTTTTGGATAAACAGAGAAAAACATACTCCAAATTGGGATACCAGAGAATCTAACCATCGACCAAGTTAAGATTGCCCCTCTCCCCAGTCAAATACACAGTTATTTTTGCCATCTCTGACATCCAGTCATCAGGAGTATAATGCCTTCCTGCCAGACAAACATGAAGCATGTGTGAAGCTATACTGACTTACACATGCTGTCCCTAAAACCTAAGACTGATCCTTGGTGCCTTCCCAGAAGATTGATGATGTCTTTTGAGTGAATGGCAGGTAGTGAGAGTCAACTCAAAAATAACTCATTCTTCAATTATGTCTTTCTTTCGGTATGACCTCCAATTCTCTTCTTAGCATTTCCTTCTCCAGTCTTTTTGAAATGTATTTAGCTGACACACAAACAACATTTCTTTCAGTTGGTGGTGGCTCTCACACTATGCAGACATAAACCTTTACCAAGCTCTTAATGTCCATGAAAAAGTGTATGTCATTCCTTCACTGGTTAATGTCGATATACAATGATTTAGTTAAGGTTCATTACATAGAAAATAAGAGGTTACCTGATTTGGCAGGCAGAACAGTGGTCTCCCGTAGATGCTCACATGCTAATCTCTGAACCTATGAATATGTTGTTACAAGTGGTAAAAGGAATTTGGAAATATGATGGAAAACCCTGGATAGAAACACTATACTGGATTGTCTCAGTAGGCCCAGTGTAATCACAAGAGTCTTTATAAGGACGAGTTAGAGAGCCAGAATCAAAGAGACATGACAATGGAATTGGAGATTGAAATGAGGTGCACTGAAGATGGAGTATAAGGCAGGGAGTCTCTAGATGCTAGCAAGGAAATTGATTCTTCCTTAAAGCCACCAGAAAGGAATGCAGTCCTATGGGCATCTTGATTTTAGCCCCAATATGACCCATCTTACATTTCTGACCTCCAGAACTGTAAGATGATGATGATGATATTAATGGTGATGATGATAATAATAATAAATTTATGTTATTTTAAGCTACAAGTTTGTGGAAACATGTCAAAGCAGTAATAGGAAACTAATGCACCCTATACAGAATATTCTATGCAGAAAATAGAAACTAAGAAAATTCACTGAAAGAATCCCCCAGTGACACTGGACAGGATAATAAATTCAGAAATGAATTAAATTGCTAAGCCACACTCCTTTGCAAGTAAATATTTATCTATTTATCCCAGTATTTCTATATTTATTCCAGTAGCACTTTTTCCCCCACTGCTGAGTCTTTGAGAACTCTCATGATTTTTTCACTTGTCTCAATAATTGTGTCCCTTATAGTCTTTGAGACTGGAAACATGTGACCTCTCCTTAAGTGATCTTATCCAAGAATTCACAGAAAGTATACTACTGATTTATTTTTACCTTTAAATTTATGAATGATATGGAGAACTAATCTTGTTATACAATATATAAGCATTTTGAGATTTTTCTATAAACATTATTATAACCTCACTCTACAGACATAGCATGAACATCTATAAATGTCATACATTTCTTATATCATTTAAGGCTAAATCTTTGTCATTTTTGCACTTTCCTAAATCTAAGTGGGCAAGGTATTTTCTCCTACAAAGGGATATTAACAATCTAAACAATAATCTCTTAGAAATACAAATGACAATGTCATAAAATTCCCAAAACACTAATGACTCTTTAATCATGCTAATTAAGACCTAATTTACATTCTTCTTATCTTTGGTCCTTTGTAATCAGTACTTAAAAAAAAAACTAAATTAAAAAAACTTTTAGACAACAGGCTTTCATTTCATAATGTTGAATTATTTATATCTTACCTGATTTTTTGCCTAAGTCCTTCAAAGTTATTTTGTTACCAATTGCTCATGCCACTTGAATTTCAAGCATATCTTTTCAACATCCAAGAGCCATTGGGAAAATACCAAAGCATTTATTACTTTTAATAACTATTAACTTTATTTATATTTCAATAAAATAAAACCTCATTTTCAAAACTTGTTTTTCTACTTTAGAGCTGATGTACAATGGACAAATGAATTTATAATTAAGCAATTATTACCAAAAGATCTGAATGTCTAGTGATTATACATCAATCAGGAAAGGTAATTATATTAGTGCCTTGTAGCTGTGGAATTAGTTTCCAAATTACACCAAAATTATTGGCTTAAAAACAACATAAATTTATTATCTTATAGTTCTATAGGTTAGAAGTCTGACATGAGGTTCCCTGGGCTAACACCAAAATCCCTTTTCTGGAGGTTCTGGGGGAAAGTGCATTTCATTGTCTTTTCCAGTGTCTAGGGGTTGTTTACATTCCTTGGCTTATACCCTCATTACTCCCTCCATCTGCAAAGTGACCAACATTGACAGCACCTCTGACCACTCCTCAATATTTACATAGCCTGCTGAGTCTAGCTGGGAAAATTTTAATTTTCAGAACCCATATAATTAGATTGGTCCCTACTTGATCATTAGGGATCATCTCCCCATCTCAAGGCCTTCACTTAATCACGTCTACAAAGTCCTGCCTAGTATGTAAAGTAACATATTTACAGGTTCTAGGGATTAGAGTGTGAACAATTTTGGAAGTCACTGTTCTGCCTGCCATGGTGATCTTCTAGAGCACTTCTTTTTTTTTAAAGATTTTATTTATTTATTTGAGAGAGAGAGAGAGAATGAGATCGAGTGAGCATGAGAGGGGGAAAGTCAGAGGGAGAAGCAGACTCCCTACTGAGCAGGGAGCTGGAAGCCAGACTCCAGGATCCTGACCTGAACAGAAGGCAGTCGCTCAACCAACTGAGCTACTCAGGCGCCATTTTTTTTTTTAATTAGTGAATTGAGAAATTTGAGAAAGATAAAAGGTAAAGGAAATAAATTTGCTGACAAAATGAATGACTTCGGCTGGCAAAATATTAGTTATTCTCAGAGATAATTGCAAATTCCTGCATTTTTAGAAAACCCAAACCAACCACTAAATTAAGAAGAAAACAGAGAAATAAAAGAACTGTGTAGAGAGCGGAGTTAGGGCTTTCTGTTAAATTTAAAAACAATATGAATCAATTCAATCACATATCTGTTTACAACGGCAAGACACTGTCTTAAGCAGTCTTTATACAAGTACAGTTTTCGGAACACGGAGTGTGGTCATTTAACAGATGAGGACACAAGGCACTGATATAAAACAGGATGGGTCAAGAAGAGAGTGACTAGAATGAGAAGCAGAATGAATTTATGCTGGATGAGGAACAGTTCAGACAACCAGAGGTGATAAACCAGGAGGGATAAAAACACCATAGTTATCATTACACACTAGCAATCCTGTAAAAGAAACTGGTGTTTGGTAAGAGGCTTTTCTCTTGCCACTTTAATTGTCTCACCTGATTTTTTTCAATCTTATTGTTATTATAATGGCATAAAAGTTTTAATTTTTTTTGAAATAAACTATGAATCAACCTAAATCAAACTCCCAGGAATAAACTATGAAGAATGAATTCTTATGAAACAGTTATCTGGACAATAATATTTTAGATGGAATTACTATACTAAACACAGTTGAGTTACATATTTCTAAAATTCATTACAATTCTAATTTATGAAAAATGGAGATATAATGCTGATGAATAAGTCAAAGGGCATTTTAATCATATCAACATTGTTTATCTTGGTAACTTTCAGTTTATCATAATTATTAAGGTTGACAGATAAATAAATAGAAACAGAAGACATTCAATAGAATTTGAATTTCAGATAAACAAAGAAAAAAGTTTTCATATAAGTATGTCCCACACAATATTTGCTCTTTTTCTGAAATTCAAATTAAACTGTACCTCCTGGGGGGACCTGGGTGGCTCAGTCAGGTAAGTTTCTGCCTTTGACTCATGTCATGTCATGTCATGTCATCTCAGGGTTCTGGAATCTAGCCCCACATCGGGGGTGGGGTGGGGGGGGCTGTCCCTGCACAGTGAGGAGCCTGCTTCTCCCTCTCTCCCCCTCCCCCACTTGTGCTTGCTCTTGCTATCTCTGTCAGTATCTCTGTTTCAGTATATCTGTTTCTCTCTCTCAGATGAATAAATAAAATCTTAAAAAATAAAAATAAGTAAACTGTACCTCCTGTATTTTTCTCTCAATCCTTATTAACGAAATACAAACAAACAAAAAAGCAACCATTGTGTTGCAAGAAAAACTATTCCAAAACTTCAAGATTTACTTTAATGAAAAATAAAAACTTGTGAATCAAGTAAGCTAGATGATTGCTCATTTTTCATTGTCTTTACTTTGTGTTTCAAATTTATTTTTCACTTTTTGTCTTCATCCTATACCTGTAGATGGTTTTTCATGTATTGCAAATGATTACTATTATTATTATTAAATAAAAGGAATCTGAAGGCTCTGAAAGGTACCAAAAGATTTTATCTCAAAGCAAAAGTTGATCTGATAAAAACAATTTAATCTGAAGGAAAAAGTAAAAAGACCTCTATCAAAGAATTTGAAGTTGTAAAATTTATTAGTAAATACATAATGATGATGCATCCAAGTTTCCCTCACTTGGAATCCAACATAATTCTCATCTTATCCACATGTCAAGAGTTTAGGATTTGCCTGCTATTTTGGAATGTTAATAAAGTTGTTTCATTAATCATGATGTTCAAGGAGGAAGAATCAGCATTTAACACAGAATAACAGTTTAGAGTTTAGATATATGACAATCTCATTATATTAATAAAGAGCAAGAACAAAAGAACAAAAACTGATAAAATACTCATTTATTAACATATTTATGACACATCATTTCTATTATGGTATGCACATAAATCTGAGGAATATTAAATTACGTTGGAAATGCGATTTGCCACAATATAAATATAAATGGATTTTGAGGGCATTATATTAAGTGAAATAAATCAGAGAAAGACAAATACTGTATGTTCTCACTCATATGTGGAACCTAAAAAAGCTGAACTCGGGGCACCTAGGTGACACAGTCATCGAAACATGGGAATCTTGGTTTCAGCTCAGGTTATGATCTCAGAGTTGTGACATTGAGCCCCTGTCAGGCTCTCTGCTTAAGAGAGAGTCTGCTTAAGTTTCTCTCTCCCTCTCCCTCTGCCCCTCCCCCACTGTTCTCACACACTCTCTCTCTTTCTCAAATAAATAAATAAATATTTTTAAAAATTAAAAATTAAAAAAATTAAAATCTGAACTGAAAGAAACAGAATTTAGTGATGACTGCCAAGGGCCAGAGGTGGGAGAAACAGGGAGATGTTAGCCAAAGAGGATAAACATCCGGCTCTAAGATGATTAAGTTCTGGGGATCTAATGAGTATAGTTAACAACACTGCACCATATACTTGAAAGTTGTTAAAAGAGTAGATCTTAAAAGTTAATGACCACCCAAAAGAATGGTAATAATGTAGGGAGATGGAGATCTTAACTAACCTTATTCTGGTAATCATTCTGGAATATATACACACAACAAATCACCTCATTGTACACCTTAAAGTTTATATATGTTATACATCAGCATCTCAATAAAGGTGGAAACATTTCTAAATAAGTAAATACCACAGGACAGTTTTTCTGGTGATGTGAAAGAAATTGCTAATGCCTTTGATACAATGGGAAAAGAAGTGCATTTCACAAATCGCACACATAAAATTGGTAAAAAGAAAGGTATGTGAATAATAGCCTGAGACCCAGCATAAGAACTGTCTTGAAGTGTTGATGCTATGCAGACACTCTGAAAACAATTTTTTAAATCTTTTGACAAGACAGCTAATGGACAAGTGTTATTAAAAAAAAAAAGCAACAGGTCATCCCTAAAATAATGTTATAATATTGGTTTCCTGCCTTTGAATATAAATGTGGTCCTGTGGCTCAGTCAGTCAAGCATCTGCCTTCAGCTCAGGTCATGATCTTGGGATCAAGTCCTGCATCAGGCTCCCTCCTCAGTGGGGTGTCTGCTTTTCCTCCCCCTCTCTCTCCCTACTGGTCCTGCTTATTCACACATACACTCTCTCTCAAATAAATAAATAAAATCTTTTAAAAAATAAAATAAAAAATGTGGTACTGTAATGTCACCAGTCCTGGGTCACCCTATTTATTCATGCTTACCTGGTTCAGCTCCCTCAGGTTTCCATACTTTCCTTCATGTACTTGTATTACAGTTCACTGAACAGTGGATTTTAATTTTAGACTACTTGCTCTTGTTGGATTTTATGTTACTGCTAACTTTATATTTCCAGAAAAAATTACCTTCTGACTATTCTTAAAATAAGTATAATGGATAATAAATATTATATAAATTCCACTGCCTTTAAAAAAATGAGACTAAAATTTTTTAATTTGATTTATAATTTAATAAACTTATTTTTATTTTTTAATTTAAAATTATTTATTATTTTATTTTATTTATTTTTTATTTTATTTTATTTTTTACTTTTATTTTTTTATTTAAACTTATTATTTAAAATAAAAAATAAAATAATTTAATTTAAAATGAGCCTAATAACTAGGCTAAAATTGATACTTTCATTGAACTAATAACTTAGGAAAGATAAACGTTAAAATGACCCAGAATGAAAGATGAAAACTTTTAATGAACAATTTGCAAATTTAAAAATGTATGGTATGTTAATGAATATATGTTCTACGTAGCAATTGTTATTTAAAAACATTTATAAATAATTCCAATACTGTAAGATATACTTAACAATAACAAAAGTGACACTGAAAATAAATCAACTAGTAAGGATTCAGAGGATATTTTAGAAATTTATGGGGCCCCAAGTTGGTCATTTGCAGTAAAAGTATCTGTGATTCTTATCCAAATCTGTGACTGTTGGCAAGTCTGTGGGTTTATTTGTAATAATAGCTCCTAAAAATATTGAGATCAACGTATGTATCAAATTTTAGTCTGCAGGTTGTATACATGTTATCTCATTTAATACTTGATGGCACTATAACTAAGTGCTATAATTATCCCCTTTCTGGAGATGAGAAAATTGAAGGTCAGATAATTTTCTCAATGTTAAATACTGAGTAAATTGGTGAAGTCACATTTCAAGTCTAGGCTCACTGGTTCATTGGACCAAATCCCTTCTGGTATCTATTAATATGTCTGATATTCTGTCCTATGTGAATTTATCATATTATTATAAAGTCGAGTTTGAGAAAGATGCACTTAACAATACTCTAGGTGTAGCCACTTTAAATACTTCCATGTAGCCTCATACCAAGGAAGTCAAACAGGTACCTTCTTGGTCATTTAGTAGTTTTAAGTATTTTCAGCCACAATATCATTACTAACCTCGTGGACATAAAAAGAAAGGTTGACAGTGATGTACACTGACTTAAGGGATTCCCAGATATGTGGTTTTCCTATGTCTTTCCAGCTCAATGACAATAAAATGAATAATAAATTTCTTAAAACTAATTGCAATGGAGTTTTATCATTGGCATATAAAACATAATTAAAGAACACTTACATAGGAGAGAGAAAAAGAGAGGAAGAGAGAAGAAAAAAAGAAAATGAGAGAGTATTAAAAATCCTGTGATAATTCTACCTACTGATCAACCCCCAGGGTATGTGCCATAAAGAAGACCGCCATGTCTGCCAGCCTCAGTTACTAAGCACTTCTCATAGTAAGAGAATCTAGCTTCATGGAGTGTGAATTTCACTTCTTAAAGTTACTGTGAATATATGTTATGCAAGAAAGTTTCAATTACTTTATCTGGAGCTTAAGTGAAAAAAATGAAAAGGACTTGGTTTCAAAATAGGAGAGAAAAAGGTTGATCGAATTTTTTGAGTAAGCATATGTAAGATTAGAATGTGGTACCTAAATATGGTCTCATACATGTGAGGAAAAAGATGAAATTAAATTTAAGAGGACTGACAATTTTGCCTGGAAGTTTTCATCCAAATAGCATCTCCGACTAATTTCTCTTTTCCAAACTGCTTTTGGGAAAATACCAAAATTCTCCTTCCTCACTTATTTTGCTTGGTAGAAGTCATTTATCAAATATATCCTTGTTCCCCTTGAACAAACAACAACTTGCCCAAGTTCAATTAATAAGCCACAAACTATATTAAGATAATTGGCAAAAGAGATCGAGTTTAGGTTCTCTAGATCCAACCATGTTGTCACAAGTGGCAAGATAGCATCCTTTTTTATGAGGGTATTATGCTAAGTGAAATTAGTCAGACTGAGAAAAACAAATACCATTATGATTTCACTCATACGTGGAATCTAAGAAAAATGAATAAACAAAAAGCAGAATCAGACCTATAAATATAGAGAACAAACTGATGGTTGCCAACGGGAAAGAAGATGAACAAAATGGGTGAAGGGGAACTGGGGTATAGGCTTCCAGTTATGCAACGAGTAAGTCAGTGCAGTAAAGGGCACAGCATGAGGAATACAGTCAGTGATTGTATGGTGACACATGGTAGCCACACTTGTGGTGAGCATAGCAGAACATATAGAAATGTTGAATCACTATGTTACACACTTGAAACTAACATGTGTGTATTAACTATACTCAGAATATTTAAAAAATATATATTTTTTAGCCAGAAAGCACCGTCTGAAAATCAGATATTTTTTAAATTTTTTGGAAACCATAGGATGAGGGATAAAACCTAAATTAATTTTTTCTGCACATAATGTGAGTCTCACATAGGTGAAGAATTGTGTAGGATTGGAGGTTTTTCCCTACTTCAAACCCAACAAGTTATTCCCACCACAGCAGCATGGAAGACAAAGACTCCTGGGACTTTACACTCATAGATCAACATGCAGCATGAACTTGACATTCATATGATCTCCTGTTGTCTCCCCTCCTCCAATTCCACAGAGATGTTGCACACTCACTTCTATATCAGGGCTGCTAACAAACGTGCCCAACTGTGCTCCCAAAAGAAGACAATATCTTTTTTTTCTTTCTTTTTTTTTTTTTTTGAATTTTAGTTTGAGAAAGACATTATCTTAATTATTCTGCTTAAGAAAAAATTTTAAACTCTGCTGTCAAGGGGAAGACACTATCTCTAACTTCCTGGGCTGTTTTTAATATTCTTGAAAAGGTGGTCCAAAATGGAATCTGATACAAGATGTGAAGAAATGTGAGACTCAAGGAGAGCTGTCTCCAGAGAATATGCTCACATCAAAATTCTTTGGGAAGAATAACATTTTCTTAATGACAAAGTCATTGTTTATGGACTAGATATCATAGTGAACTTACATTTGTGTATCAGTCTGTGTGTCATGGAATATAAGATCAAACATAAAGGGTTGGGGAATTTTAGATTATTTTGACTATACATTATTTTTATACTGAATTTTAATGTAAAATGTGTTTCCCCTTCCTTCTTAATTTTCAAAACTTCTGAGAGCTATTAATTGCTTTCATTATTGTTGTTGAGTTGCATATAAGACAAAGGAAGTTCACAGAGGTTAAGTAAATTTGTCTGAAGTAACAAAGCTCAAAGCTTTTTGCTAAAATGTACAGTACTATTTTATGAAAATAATTACCCAAAGATGACAGTTCCTCACTCTACTACAGACATGAAGATTTTAGGAGTAAATGATATTGATTTTTTTCTCCACATATTGCTTTTTTTTTCCTGAATTTTTCAATGCAGATTAGAGTTAGTTGAAGAATATAGTCTCCTTCAATAATTTTGCTTATAGAAATAGACCCAGGTGTCAGTGAAAAATGTAGGAGTAAGGAACCTCCCAGAAATACCCCCAAAATGACAAAAACTGCCAGAATCAACCTTATTGAAACTGGAAAATATTCTAAGGTTTATAGCAACCAAGCAAGTGTTTAGCCAGGATAAAGGCCACTGAAAACGGGATAAGAGATCTTCGTGGCATATCAACAACCATCACCCTACACCACTTCCCAGCATGGTGGTGTCCAAATGGGGCAACCAATCTTCCTGGTATGCATAGCTAGTACTTGAGGGAGCAAAGCAGATCTTGATACCGGGGAATTGAGTTTATCTATTTTGAACTGACTGAGGTTTGGCCCTGAAGGACTGCTTTAGAGAGCTTCCTTTTATTTTGCCTAATTTGGAAACTGTCAGGTTAGAGAAGCTTTGTGGTCCTCAAAAACAATAAAATCCAAATGAAAAAGATGTTTCTACTTGGGGGGAGAGGGAGCAAGTGAAAAAAAAGGAAGAGAGCAAACAACAAACAAACCAAGGTTCTGGGAGAAAGGTCAAAGAGTGAGTATTGTGAGGGAAAAGGGATTTTAAAGCTACTATGTATATGGGGGAAACTAGGGCAAATGAATGTTCAAGTCAGTTAACATGCTTACGAAAGACCTGAGAAGACAATAAACTTCCAACGTGGCTAGTCCTTAGGCTCAGAACAAATAGGAAGTATAAGCTAGATAGAGTGGTAAAGGGCCTGGCTAGACTTTGAAGGAATGGCCCAAGAAGAAACAATTTGCAAATACTTGAAGAATTATATTTTACTTTACTTTGCTTGTTTTTCTTTCTTGGTTTTATTTTATTTTATTTTATTTTATTTTATTTTATTTTATTTTATTTTATTTTATTTTATTTTATTTTATTTATTTCCCATCCTCTCTTTGCCTTCATTCCTTTTCTTCTCCCTTCTGTCTCTTTTGTCCTTCCTCTCTTTCTTCCTCCATGACTTTCTTTCTTCCTTTTTCCCCATCAGTCTTTTTTTTTTGCATATAGTACTCAAAATCTCCAATTTTAAGAAAAATTTACAAATGAAAAGAAACAAATAAATATGATCCATTTACAGGAAAATAAGAAATTAATATAAATAATCTATGAGCAAGTGCAGATGTTGACTTCCTAGATGAAGACTTTAAATCACTTTCTTAACTGTGCACAGAAAGCTAAAGGAAATCATTGGCAAAGAGCTAGAGGAAATGGAAACAATGTATAAGTAGAGAACATCAATAAAGAGATAAACTATAAAAAGGACCATAGAGTTTCTGGAGCTGAAAAGCACAACAACTGAAATGAAAATTTCACTAGAGTTTAACAGCAGATTTAAGAAGACAGAAGAATATCTTGGTAAACTTGAAAATAAGATAATTTAATTAGTCTGAGGAGAAGAAATTAGAAAGAAAAATGAACAGAGACTAAGGATCCTTGGTACACTATCAGTCAAACCCTGAGATATGCATTATAGGAGTTCCAGAAGGAGAAGAAAGAAAAAAAGGCGAAGAAATAATGGCCAAAAATTTCCCAGAACTCTTGAAATATATCAATCTAGATATCCAAGAATCTCGATAAACTTCGAGTAGGATAAACAAAGATAACCACATTAAGACACATTATAATAAAACTGTAGAATGTCAAAGATATATAGACTCTCGAAAGTGGCAAGAGATAATTAACATCATTCTTCTCAAGTTCCTCCAAAAAATGGAAGAGATAATATTTCCTAACTCATTCTGGAAGGGCAGCATTACCCTGATACAAAAGCCAGACAAAGACATCACAATTAAAGAAAACTACAGACCAATATCCGTTATGAGTGGAAAATTTTCAACAAAACATTAACAAACTGAATCCAACAATGTATTAAAATAATTGTATATCATGACCAAGTGGGATTTATCCAGGAATCAAGGGTGGTTCAGCATAATAAAGCTAATCAATATAATACACCACATTAATAGAATGAAGGAGAGTTAGGCACATGATCATTTCAGTTGATGCAGAGAAAGCATTGGACAAAATCCAACATTCTTTCATAATAAAAACACTCAGAAAACTAAGAATAGAAGAGAACTTCCTGAATGTGTAAAGGACATTTATGAAAAACCCATGCCTAATATCATGCTCAATGGTAAAAGATAGAAAGCTTTTTTCCTAAGATCAGGGACAATATAAAGATGATTGCTTTTGCCACTGCTGTGGAGATTGCCCTGGAGGTTCTAGCTAAAGCATATTGCCGATAAGAGAAATAAAACCCATCTAAATTACAAAGAGTTAAAACTATCCCTAATTGAAGATGGCTTAATCCTATGTATAGAAAATCATAAGGAAACTACACATACACCCTATTATAGCTAATAAATTTGGCAAAGTTGTAGGGTACAAGACCAACATAAACAAATCAGTTGTGTGTTTCTATACACCAGAAATGAGCAATTGGAAAAGGATATTAAAAAAATAATAAAAACAATTCATTCTACAGTAATATTCAAAAGAACAAAATATCTAGGAACAAATTTAATGGAGAAAGTTAAAGACATACAAAGAAAACTGAAATATTCCTGAAAGAAATTTAAAAGATCTACACAAATGGAAGACATCATGTTTATAGATTGGAAGACTTACTATTCATTCAGTTGGAAATACTACTCAAGGTGACCTATGGTGATCTATAGTATCAATGCAATCTCTATCAAATTTATTGAATCCCTGTTTCAATGGCCTTTTGGGGGGCAGAAATGGAAAAGCCAATCCTCCAAAACAATCTTGAGAAGAAGAATAAAATTGGAACACTCACACTTCTATTTCTAAACTTATGACAAATATACATTTATCAAGACTCTGTGGGACTGGCAGAAGGATAGACATATGGATCAATGGAATAGAATTAAGACTCCAAAAATAAACTTGTATTTATGGCCACTTTGCTTTCAATAAGGGTGCCGTCACCATTCATTGGGGGCAAGAATATTGTCCTCAACAAATGGTGTAAAGATAACTGGTTATCTTCATGCAAAAGAATGAAGTTGGACCTCTTACTTACACCATATATAAAATTAACTAAAAATGTAACAGCAATATAAATATAAGAGCTAAAACAATAAAACTCTTAGGAGAAAACAGAGGTAAATCTTTATAGCCTTGGCTTTTGCAGTGGATTTTTAGATGGGACACAAAAAAAAACATGAATAAAAGAAAAAAATAGACTTTAGACTTCAGCAAAATTTGAAAATTTTGTGCCAAGGATGTTATTAAGAAACTGAAAAGAGAACATGCAGAATGGGAGGAAATATTTGCAAAGTCTGTATCTGGTTTGGGTCTAGTATGCAGAATATATGATAACTCTTAAAACAGTATAAAGACAACACCAAAAATGGCAAAGTACTGTAGTAGACATTTTTCTAAAGAAGACACATAAAATTTCAACAGGCAAACGAAAAGATGATAAATATCATTGGTCAGTAGAAAATTATTATTTGGGGCACCTGGGTGGCTCAGTGCGTTAAAGCCTCTACCTTTGGCTCAGGTCATGATCTCAGGGTCCTGGGATCGAGGCCCGCATTGGGCTCTCTGCTCAGTAGGGAGCCTGCTTCCTCCTCTCTCTCTGCCGGGCTCTCTGCCTACTTGTGATCTCTCTCTCTGTGTCAAGTAAATAAAATCTTAAAAAAAAAAAAAAAAGAAGAAAAAGAAAAATATTATTCAAAATAAAATGAGATATCAACTCACTTTCTAGTCTCTTTTTGGGCCTCCAAAAAGATATGTTACAAGATATGATATTTTTCCATATAGAGCTATGTTTTATTTTGAACCTTTTTTCATTCTGTTCTTCCAATTCTATGATTTCTGAGTATCCATCTTCAAGTTCACTGACCCATTTTTCTAAACAGTCCAATTTGATATCATGGCTTGGCAATCCAGCAATTTTTTAAATTTCAGATTTTATATTTTTATGTCAGATTTTATATATACTGTATTTAAGTTCTAAAAGCTACATTTAATTATATTTAAATTTTTTTGTAGTTTCCTACTTATTGAAATACCTATCTGTTCACTAGTGAGTTTGTATTTAAAATAGTTGCTTTAAAGTCTTCTTATTTTAATAACAACATTTAGGTCATCGCAGAGTTTACCCCTATCTGGGTGTTTTGTTTTTTTATACATGATATCTTTGAAAATGGAGAGAAAAAGCCATGAGCTAAGGAAGTCAGAAGGCCTCAAAAAGCTGGAAAAGGCAAAAAAATATTCTCCCTACAGTTTCCAAAGAGGAAGTCAGACTTTTAATACCTTGATTTTATCCCAGTAAGACTCATTTCAGATTTTTGACATATAGATATGTAAGATGATAAATATGTATTACTGAAAGTGCTATGTTTGTGGTATTTTTTACAGTAGCAATAGGGAATTAATAAGCTTCGTAATCAGCTGACATCTGACAGCTAATTTAACCTATGTTTTAAGGTCCATGTCAAGAAAAGAAGGGTGGTAAGTATATTAAACTCAACAGTTTATTAGCAAGATTAATGAAGTAATGCACATAAAATACTTATCTCCATTCCTGGCAATTGGAAGTGTTTAATAAATGTTCTTTATTCAACAAAATTTATTGAGCATCTACCATGTGTTAGTCTCTATTCTAAGGGATGAAAATACAGTGGGTAATAAAAGAAAAAGTAATTGCTGCTCTTCTATCATTTAAATCTTAGTGATAACAACAGATAGTTCTTAAAGTATTTCTCTGTATTTCAGTCACTTTTCTAAATGTCTTACATATATTAATTCATACAATCTTCACAACAACCATATGTGATAAATTTTATTATTATCACTCATGCTTGACAGATTAGAAAATTTAGTTACTCAAAGTAGAAGAGCTAGGATATGAATCCAAACCATTTGTCCAGAGTCCATGCTCCGAAATTCTATGTTATCTTCTTTCTGTACTCTGATTATTACTCTTATTATGTAATTTAATATTCAATGTGAAGGACTTAATTGTGACATGAGAGAATGCATTTACATTTACTAAAGAATGAAAACACTATGATGTTGCTTTCTAGAGATTATGTTTATGACAATGACAGTGAATGAAATTACAGCTGATTAGAGCACAATCACAATCACATTCCTCTTTAATAAATCATTTACTTGATTTTCCTACTTCAATGGCAATTATAGAAAAATAAATATATTTTTAAATATTAGATATGGCTCTCCTTTAAGTTTTGTTTTTGTTTGAATCTTAATTTATGATTAAGTCTCAGTTAATTTCCCTCTTCTAATTACCAAATATCTGCTTTTTGTCTCCTTTTAAGTTCATTATCTTTGAAAGAAGGTGGTTTTTAAAAAAGTTTTAAAAGATACTTTCTGTGGATAAATTCTACCATTTTCTGTTTCTAATTTGTCAATTTCTGTCTTAGTTACAGTTACTTTGTCATCTTTCTAGATTTTTTTTCTGGCTTCTACTTCACCATCATGTAACTTTTTTTTTTTCCTCTCTGACTTCTTTAATAACTAGCAGGTATCTGAGGATATACATTGACATGGAAAGATGTATAAGCCACACTGATAGAGTATTTAAAATTTTATGAAGGAGGGAGCATATTAATATATCTCTGTATATGTAGATAGTTACACATACATATACTTAAATATTACTTTGCTACATATGTTTGTGCATATATAAACTGTATAGATGATGCTTACAAATAGGTATATTTCAATTGTGGAAATTTTTTTTATTTTTACTTTTAAAATTTTTCCACAATGAACATATATCCACTATTTTTTTATTTTTGAAGGAAAAATTACTGAAATGTTAACCTGATCAATAATATACAGTGCTACATGGAATCAAAATTTCTTCGGAATGAAAGTTCATTGGATTTAGCAGTAAATGGATTTATTAGCACACCTACAAGAGTAGTTTCAAAAGAGTATTGGTGACAGAGACCACTACATTTGGCTAAGAATTGAAGGGCATTTATATGTCAAATATTCTGCAATGAAGTTGAATTTTTTGGGCAGCAGGGGGCTAGGCGCAGTACACTTTACTGATAGAACATGACAAGGTAGGTCTCCCTATATCCCTCTCCTTCAGAGAGTCTGGGATTAGAGAGGTTGGGAGAGTCTCAGTGTGTTGGGGGATGATTTGGGTGCAAGGACTCCCCAGCATCCAAGGGCTTTGCTTTTCCTATTTCTTTTGCTGGGGTTGGTGGTCCAGGGGGCTTTTATTCCTTGGAGGCCCTGTGGACTATAAAGTCCACCACCTAGTTGCTATAGCCAAATTCATTGTCATACCAGGAAATAAGCTTGATGCCATGGTCATTGAGGGCAATGCCAGTCCCAGCATCCAAGGTGGAAGTGGATGTCACTCTTAAAGTCTCAGGAAACAACCTGCTTCTCAGTATAGCCCAGGATGCCCTTGAGCATGCCCTCTGATACCTGCTTAACCACCTTCTTGATGTCATTCTCCAAGCAGCAGGTTCATGCCTGACAGATCCATGACTGACATGTTAGGAGACATGGAAGGCCATGCCAGTGATCTTCCTATTCAGCTCAGGGATGACCTTACCTACAACCTTGACAGCTCAAATAAAAGCAGGGATGATGTTCTTGGAAGCCTCTCAGTCATCATGCCATGGCTTCCCAGAGGGAGTGTCCACAGTCTTTTGTGTAGCAGAGATGGCAGGGACTGTAGTTATGAGTCCTTCCAACGATGCCAAAGTTTTCATAGATGGCCTTGGCCAGGGGAACAAAGCAGTTGTGTGGGAGGCATTGCAGACAATCTTGAGGGAGTTGTCATATTTCTCATGGTTCATACCCATCACAAACATGGGTGCATCGACAGAAGGGACAGAGATAATGACCCTCTTTGCCCACCATTCAAGTGATCCCCCAGCCTTCTCCAAGGTGATGAAAACCCCAATGGACTGACTCCACATCATATGCAGCACTAGCATCACCCTCTTTGTTGTTGGCAGGATCTCACTCCAGTAAGATGGAGATAGGCTTTCTATTGATGACAGTATTCCCATTTCAGCTTTGACTGTGCCATTGAATTTGCCATGGGGGGAATCATACTGGAACTTGTAGAGCATGTAGTTGTGGTCAATAAAGTGGTCATTGATGGCAACGATTTCTACTTTGCCAAAGTTAAAAGTAGCCCTGGTGACTAGGTGCTCTGTATGGTCAAATCCATTTACTCTGACCTTCTCCATGGTGTCTCAGGAACTCAGACGGCACTGCATCAGAAGATGCAGTTGTCCAATGGGAAGGAATAGAGAGCCTAAAGTTGAAATTTTAAATAAAAAGGAATCAAAAGGCAATACAAATTTTTAGAATAAGTAAAGGACATTCTTTAAAAAAAAAAGTATGACCATGAATCAAGAGAGGACATGCATTTGTTGCTATTGTTTTTCCAGATGGTAGAGATTGAACATACTCCTCTGCTGATTTGGGAGAATTTTTGAAAATCTAGATGAGTAAGGATAAATATGATAAAATAAGATTACAGAAGGGGGGAAACAGATGGAATTTAGTTCATGGGGAGAGAGGTAGGTCTTTGAAAGGCGAAATACTTCTTTCCAATTAGCGAGGATGAAGAATTTGATATAGAAATGAAGAATGGGGTAGGATTTTGATCTAGAAATGAAATAGACAAGTTATCAGCTATTTTGAAATATTTGTAGGATCAAGTACATTTTTCCTTTTGTTCTATAATTTATATATAAGCAGCAGCATGTTTTTATAGATATAATTAATGGACGAAGGCTAATCTTGGCTAACAGAAATGTTGTTTATGCCTAGGAGAAATAAGAGGAGGCCAGAAAAAAACCTGACTTAAGTCTTGTTTTGAAAACTTGTAAGTGTTCTTCTGGTGATTCTAAAAGTCCCACAGTCACAATATTTTTGGAAATTACCACCCTAGGACAACTTAAGCTGTTTCATTTTCTTTGGCTATATCCATTATAAGAAATCTACAGCCCTGTATGGATTACTCCAATCTCTGCTACTTACCACTGCCTTCTACTCTTTAAAATCTTTAACTTCTACCCATGATGTTCATCCATAAAGACATTGGAAACTGTGAGTTATGGAAAGAAAGGTGCCTATTGGTGACAACAATACTCTCTTCTCGTCTCAAGAAATCAAACACCAATGTGTGAGAGTTTGGAGGAAAGAAAAAATTACCCACAGTGTTCTTTGATAAGGCCTTTCTAGCTCAACACTATGAGACAGAAATAGCTATAATCTCCTGTGAACTCTGTGGGTAGTTAGGCTGAAATTTGTAAGGCTACAGGGTACATCAGCAATAATGATAATTTGTAGCTCTATGATCATAATACTGTAGGAGCTCAAGTTCTAAATTCTGAAAAATTGATGTTAGACTTATTATCCCAGATAGGGGCATATTTTCCCTTTTGTTATGCTTTCAATAATATTTTAATGGGAATTTAGAGAGGAATAGTTCACCAATCAATATGTCAGACTAATGCCATTTTAACCTAAGTATTGACAGTATGTCTCTTACCATTTTGCCCATTTTTTTTTCCTTCTAGGCACTCCGTACCTTGTATTTCTCTTAGTAGTATATATGCCTAAAGAAAAGGCACAAAAAGAGGAGGAGGGGGAGGAAAAGTGGGAAAGGAAGAAAGGGAGAGAGAAGTGGGAATGGATTCTTCAAACTCATAATTTAAAGAAAGAATGTGGGGTGCCTGGGCAACTCAGTGGGTTAAAGCCTCTGCCTTTGACTCAGATCATAATCTCAGGTCCTGATCTCAGGGTCCTGGGATCGAGCCCCGCTTCGGGCTCCCTGCTCAGCGGGGAGCCTTCTTCCTCCTCTCTCTGCCTGCCTCTCTTCCTACTTGCGATCTCTCTCTCTCTCTCTCTCTCTCTCTCTCTCTCTCTCTCTGTTAAATAAGTAAATAAAATATTTAGAAAAGAAAGGAAGGAAGGAAGGAAGGAAACAAGCAAGCAAGCACTTATTACCCCAGATGACAGATTTGAAAAACAAAGAAGGATACAATATTTGCAACAAGAACTCCCCCCACATCCCTCTCCCCTTTTTTTCCCCACCCACTACTCTTGCTCTAGGTGGGAAAGAGGAATTCTTAATGGAAGCAAAGAAAGGGGGAAGCTGTAGGCTCAGAAGAGTGGGATAGGAGTATCAGGGTCTTTGTGGACAGACATGGAAAAAACTATCATGAAATGCCCCAGTTATTACCTCTGGGAGTCCATCACTATGCCCCAGAGCCGAGACAGTTCCCATGGAAACTCCTTATTCATGGCAACCCTCACAATGCCTGAGTCTGAGAAGCTCCCTGGATTGTTTTACCAGCTGGCTGCCTTCAAGTCCAAAGCTGATCACCCATCAACCACTGAAAGTCTAAGATACTCATCATGCCCCAAGACCTGAGTCCCTTTCTACCTCTTCCATGTATTAAAGTTTTTCCTTCACCAAGGACATTCGTAAGTCCTTTGAGAAAGAAAATGGACTCCTGAACATCTATTACACTTAGAATAGTGTCTCTAATCCTCAACCAATGATTAAGTCCTCCAAAATCTGTGATATGGAAGGAAAATCCCTGCTAGCATCCGTACTCCCCAAACCAGTACTTGGGTCAAATTAACTGGCACTAGCTGGAGATCCTTCCCTGAATTAGCTCAGGGGTAAACTATACTCTTGTTGTACAAGTTGAGGAAACTGGATCTAATTCTGAAAGCAATTGGCAGCACTTGCTGTATTTTAAACAGGACAGAGTAGCAGGTTGTGTGGTTGTTGTTGCTGTTGTTGTTATTTAATTTTAGGAATATCACTCTGACTGCAGTGTGGAAAATATAAATCATAAGTGAGGTTAGGAGACAGTCTAAGTAATAGAAGGACCTGGGGAGGTCTCTATAATTCCAATGACAGGATGTAACCTTGATCGAGTTCCTTAACTTCTTGAAAGTTTATTTAAAATATGAAAATAGTAATTGACACATAATTATGTTGTGAGATTTTAATTGCATTGTTCCTATGACATAGTGCCAACTGAATATAAACTTTTGCCATAAAACTGTTAACTCACTAAGGGTAATGTGTGCAACTTTTTTTTAATACAGATGTCTTCCTCTACATTCATAATGAGCACTTAAATGCTTCTTCAGTCAAGGATGACTACCTATATGTGTAATATTTATCAATGTATAAATAATACTGTTTAGTATAGGCTTAAATACTGTGGGCCTATAAAATTTTTAAAATACATTTCTTTATATGTAATGGCTTTTTATAAGAATGCACCACCTAGAGTACGTACTTGTGTTTACAATCAATAGAATATGTGAGGAAGATATATTTCGAGGAATATTTTTGGATGCAAAAATGTATGATGTATATAGGTCGAAGATAAATGGGAAGATATGTAAAGAGAAAACATCAATTCATGAATATAGGTAATGTCCAGATAGCACAATGCAGTGAAGGTCATAATTATTTAAATCTAATATTTAGACACTAATCAAATTTCCCTTATGACTTATTATTTTTAATACGCTTACAGAATTAATGGCTTTACTATCATCCCCTGAATTTCCTTGTTGTACTGCTTAATCTTTCAACTTTGGATGAAAACTAACTTTTGGAAGGAAAAGAAAAAAACTTTTAATTTGAAACTTCGGAGTATTATTCATGATGGTCTATCATTTCAATAAGTAATTTGTTTAAAAGTATATTCTTTATATCAATTTTATTTTTATTTTTTTATTTGTTTTTTTTTTAAGATTTTATTTATTTATTTAACAGGGAGAGAGAGATTACAAGTAGGCAGAGAGGCAAGCAGAGGGAGAGGGGGAAGCAGGCTCCCTGCTGAATAGGCAGCTCCTGTGATCATGACCTGAGCAGAAGGCAGAGGCTTTAACCCACTGAGCCACCCAGGCACCCCTCTTTATATCAATTTTAAATAAAGTACTGATGCACCTGCAAAGGAAACTCAATGATTTGCATTGACAACTTAATCCAAAGTTCATTTTTGCAGATGGACAAGACAGACAATAATCATAAATTTAGAAATAGTAGTTATCAAGATCTATGACTGTTTATTAAAACAAATTTCCATTATGTAACACACGGTTAACTTCTAGGTATAGAAATTTCTTAAGCCTTGGGCATCTGAGTGGCTCAGTTGGTTAAGTATCTCACTCTGGATTTCAGTTTGGGACTTGATCTCAGGGTTGTGAGTTTAAGCAAGCAATCTCTTAAGGCTAAACTATAGGAACCTTTTAAAACAGTATGTATTCAATTTAATCAAATAACTTTGTGTACTAGTGGTGTGAAAGAGTATTTTATTCCATATAAATATTGTTTCAAATACCAACAAACTCCATGTGTAGTTAATAGAAGGATTTAAAATATCCATTCTTGAAGGGGCATAAGCACCCCAATGTTCATAACAGCAAAGTCCACAATAGCCAAACTGTGGAAGGAACTGAGATGCCCTTCAACAGAAGAATGGATAAAGAAGATATATATATATATATTATTCAGCCATCAAAAGGATGAATAACCGCCATTTGCATGGACATGGATGGAACCGGAGGGGATTTTGCTAAGTGAAATAAGTCAAACAGAGAAAGACAATTTCATATGGTTTCAGTCATATGTGGATCATAAGCAATAACATGGAGGACTGTAGGGGAAGGGAAGGAAATCTGAAGGGGGAGAAATCAGAGAGGGAGAGGAACCATGAGAGACTATGGAACCCAGGAAACAAACTGAGGGTTTTAGATAGGATGGGGTGAGGGGATGGGGTAACAGGGTAATGGGTATTAAGGAGGACATGTGTTATGATGAGCACTGGTTATTATACACAACTAATGAATCATTGAATGCTACATCAAAAACTATGTACTATACAGTGGCTAACTGAACATAATAAAAAAAGGAAAAAATTAAAAATAAAATATTCATTCTTTAGTTATCATTTGTATGTTTTCTATCTAACAAGAAAGAGTCAACACAGCAGTTAAGAGTAGACTCAAACGGTCCAGCTCCACAGCCTAGCTGAGAGATCCAGGGGAACTAAGAATACCTGTGCCTCAATTTTCTCATTTCTAGGAAGAGAGTAAAGGTATTTATCTCATAAAATTGTTGGGAAGATAAAATGAGTTAATATATATAAGCCCCTTAGAATAGTATCTTTGTATACACATAAAGAGAACTTTGTATTAATAACCTATGATTATTTTTAATGGTCTATGTAATATAGTTAATGATGCCACAAAGAGTCTCGCAAATCTAGCAATCAAGTTAGGGAAGAGCACAGGAAAACTATTTTAATGTCATGTGCCATGAAAATTAAGCAGACATCCTATGGCATACACATGCTAATTATTATCAACATTACTCATTAAGCCATCAATATTTTAGCTAATTCACTGTGAAAGGAAAGAAGTTCATAAGTTTGATCCCATAACACATTTTGACTCCCACAGTGTCAGATGATGGTTTTCAGCTCCAGCTGCGGCATAGCTATTAAGCTGTTTGGCATAAAGTAATTTATGAAGATTTTTAATGGGAAAACAGTGGATAATTGCATGATTTTTTTTACCCAATCCAACTAAACTTGCATCTCTTTCATTTTGCACTAATGCAGAATCAGATAATCACTTTGTTGACTGAAGTGACATTGATAATTATGCAGATTAAACATTTTATTGAAATAGTATTCACTCATACATTCTGAATGTTATACATTACTGTTTTGAAAATGCATTCCAAAACTTTTGGTTGAAGACACAACAAAAATCCTTTCAAACTGGCTTTCACTAAACAGAAATTCAGAGCCAAGGTGTCTTCAGAACTGGTTAATTCAGTAGTACAATGACAACATCAAGAACCCAGATTATTTCTCTTGTTTGCCCTCAGTCTGGCTCCTTTCATAGTTGTGGCAATTATAGAAATTACATCAAGACACAATAATTACCTGAGGCAGAATAGGAATTAGTTTTCCTAGGTCTCTCCTTAAACAAAGAGGAAAATCTGTCCAGAAATACTAGCAGACTTGTCTGTATAGCTCATTGGCCAGAAGTGGATCATGTGCTAACCCCTAAATCAATCACTTGCAAAGGGAAGAGGAACATCTTTGCTTTAGAATCAAGCAGGCTTTACTGAACGAAAAGTATGAGTCCTCTTTCTCTCAGACACTTGGTAGAAGGATGAATGAATTATTAAGAAGAGGATTATAGAATGAACATTGGTTTGGCAATAGTGCCTGCTTGAATAATCAGGAACAACCTTCTCTTCAAAAGTTGTGAATTACATTGTACACGAACTGCATATATACAGATAAATAATGCTAGACTTTGCTAAAGCCACTTGTAATATAATCTATCAAATTGATATGAGAATTAGTTAAATTTCAGATAAATGCATAATTTCTTAATTCATTCTCCATCTTTTTTTAACTTGACACAGAAGTTGATAATTTACTACATGCCAGCCCTGTGTTTGGTGTTAAATATACCCTGATAAATAAAACACATGTGGTAGACATATGATGCTAATAAGCTTAAAACGATAGGTCGAGCATTAAACAAATACACATATAAAGATATAATTAGAGTTAAGATAAATGAAGGAAAATGACCAGATACTATCAGAGGATAATGTTTGGGGAGGGAGGGGGGTGGGAAGGGAATATGTAGGTTTGTGTGCTATTGGAGGATCTGAAGGGTTCTCGTTGAGAAAATGACATGAGTCCTAAAAGACAAGTAGGGATTGACATACTTTCTCTCCTTGGCCAAACTCTGTAGTCAGGCTTCCCCAAACTTTCAACAAGGTTTACTCTGATGTTCCTCTCTGCATTGTCCAATTTTAGCCAGATTCTTGATAAATCAGTTTAACCAAAAGCCCCCACCTACAATATCTGATCAGGTTCCACATTTTTTCACCATCCCCCAGGTGATGTCTCAGTCTGCCTTCTACAAGAATATCCTTACGCCAGTTTCTCTAGAATCCTCCCTTACCCTTTACGGTTCCTCTTAGTGATTCCACTTAGTAATTCTCCATTCACTGAACCCTGCCTTGCTCCTTGTCTATACATTCCTACTTGTCCATGTTGTACTTATTCAAAGTTAAACCCGATCTCTCTCTCCTACTGCAAAATTCCATTGCAGTAGTCTTTATACCTATCATGATAGCTTTACCCTTGAATAATGTCTGTCTTACTGTGCCCTAATAATGCTATGGAATATATATTTTTTCTTTAGCAGTATTCACCATGTAAAAACTGGGGGACGGCATCCTTACAAGAGACCACACTCTACAATGATGCCTAAGGAGGAATGAACTTTTATGTATACAGAGCAAGTAATTAAAAAAAGAGAAAACTTACAATTATCGGAAATCACAGTTTAAAGTTCTTTAGTAAGCTCCTTTTAATTTTAATTTGATTAAATCTTTTGCTATACATTTTATATGTAACATAATACTATTAAAATATATATAACTATTTTTTTCCTTTTAACCAGAGAAGCATCAAACTCATGGGGAAAAAACCCAAATTATATTTGAAGTCTTGTGATTTCAGCAAAATTATGCATGTTAATTATTAGCATTTGAAGGAGGCTTTTATATTCAGATTAATATAGCATAATGAAATCTTTCTAGAATTATCAACTGAATGGGATTTACAATGACACTACTTTGAATATTAGTCATCTTCGAAAGGCATTCACAGTGACTGCTACCTTTGGTAGAAACCATATATATTCGCCTCAATGCTTACACTGTCTTATCATTTTATAAAAGGAAAAATTAATATGGAGCAGTTAATAACATGCATAATTTAACATTTTATATTTGTGACAGATCAGAAGATGTTACATTGTGACAGACCCAGGGCTCCTGATTATTATAACCATGAAAAAAATTCTTTAAAATCTATGGTTCTTTGTGTTTGCCCTAGAGACAAACAAACAAAATAATAAAAGGGAAAAAGAATTCTTTTTAACACTATCTGACTAGAGCTCCACTGGATTAGAATTTCCACAATTCTACTTCCACCTCTTCTGTGATCCTAGGAAAAATTTGAATTACCAAAAGCCTTGATTTACTCACCACCTTCTAAAATACAAGCTGTAGATGGACAGGAATGTTTGCTTTTCTCACTGGTATATCCCAAGCACCTAGAGTCCAGCCCATATTAGGGTCTCAATACTATCTGTTTAAGAAAATGAAACTCTTGGGATGCCTGGGTGGGTCAGTCGTTGAGTGTCTGCCTTCGGTCAGGTCATGATCCCAGGGTCCTTGGATAGAGCCCCATATAGGGCTCCCTGCTCGGTGGGAAGCCTGCTTCTCCCTCCTCTGCTCCCCCTGCTTGTGTTACCTCTCTCGCTGTGTCTCTCTTTCTGTCAAATAAATAAATAAATAAAATCTTTAAAAAAAGGAAAAAATAAAACTCTTTAATGAAACTCTTTTGAGTTTCTATGACTATTAGATAATATTGTGCATTTAAATGTTTTTGAAAAGTGCTGATAGTAGGTGTTTACTTTATTTGGTATTATCAAATAACATGTCCAAATGTAAAATATCTAGACATTAGTCTTTAGAATTAGAATATATATTATTATAAATAAATACAGTTTTTCCCAGATTAGTAAGAATAACAATTTTCTCAAACAATTTTATCATGTATTCACTTCAAAATAGTTTTCAGAGAGAAAAAAAAATTGTTCATGCTAGAAAAAAATCAGCCATGTGGTTTGTAAACATTAATAACCTTGATAGGCTAGTTTAAATGAGTCATAAATTTTGCATATTCTTAATGTCATAATCCATCTATTGATAACACTTCCATTTCCTGAAAACAAAAGGGTTTAAAAGAATCAAGTGCAGTCATGAATAATTAAGCTACTGTAATTTAGATTAAGAAAAGAGATACTATAGGTCAATTCATTGGAGTAAACCTGTTGAAGAGAATTAAAACAATATTGAATGAACAGCTGTCAGTGAAATTAAGGGTGGTTATTTGGAATAAAATTTTAAAATGATCCTGGTACCCGATTTCCATGTATGGGGGTTTCCCCACACCACCAACAAACAATTCTCGGACACCAGCTGGGTGTCCCATAATTTGACTCAATTCTGACTATCCATCCAGAGAGAGAATCAGAGTCCACAGGTTAAGGGTTCAGTCTCCAAGACTGTTTCCCTCCTACACACCCTTCAGATGCCAGTCACAAGTCCACGTGGATTAATTTGTTAAAAGGGCTCATAGAAATGCTTCACTTACTAGATTACTCGGTCATAAAATGGTATGATTCGGGAATAGCCAGATGAAGGAGAGGCACAGGGCAAGGTATGGGGAAAGGGCATGGAGCTTCCATGCTCTCATCTGGTGTTCCATCTGGTGTTCCGTTACTTCACAAATCTCCAGGTGGTCACCAACCCATAAATTCTTCAAACCCAGTCCTCAGGGGTTTTTGATGGAAGATTCATTACATTACATAGCATGAGTGATTGAATCACTGATCATTGATGATCGACTCAACCTCCCTCCCTTGATAATGGCTCTCAATGTTGCAGTTTTAAGCATTAGTAAGTTTCAAGAAAAAAAAATATATCTTTTTTTGGCGTTGAACTCCCGAAAAACAAAAACATATAGACAGACAGGAAGGGGCATAGCTGAAATGGAATATTTCATTTCCCCAACACTATCCTCCCTCCCCCTATTGTGTGTGTGTGTGTGTGTGTGTGTGTGTGTGTGTGTGTGTGTGTTCTTCTTTTTCATATCAATCCTTCTGAACATCCTTTGTTCCTTTCCAACTTCTAGATCTCTACGTCCTGGGATAATTCAAGACTCAGTCTGAGAACCACTCCTTTTCTCCATTTACTATTACGCCCCAGGTAATCTGACATAAGTATTAATACCTTCTGGAACAAGTCACTTCTACTTTTATACCCCTACCTTTTCCATTAATTTCCAGAATCCCTATTTGTCATCTTCACTGGGATTTTTTTGTTCCTCCTCACTGGGATTTCTAACAGACATTTAAAAATAAGTATACAAAAGAACTGAGATTTCTGCCTCCAAGCCTGCTTTTCTATCAAAGTTCCTTATCACTTTTGAGTGATATCGAAATTCCCAAAACTTGGTATTATCCCTGATTGGTTTATTTTGCATGGACTCCACAAAAAGTCAGTCAAGAAAAACTGGCTACCCTCTCAAGAATTTCACCACTATTAACTGCAGACCAAGCCACTATTACCTCTCACCTTGTATTAGCTTTCTTATTTCCTTTCTTGCAAGACAAGTTACTCTCTACATGGCAGTAGGAGTGATACTTTAAAATATAAGCTGCACCACAATTATGATCAAAGCTATGATTTATTTCCCATAAAATAAAATTCAAAAGTCTTGTCCATGGTCTATGAGGCCCTCCATGATGAGTCTCTGTCAGATTTCTGACCTTATCTTTTCTGTCCCTCTCCCTCTTTTCCTCTCTCTCCCCTTGTATTTGTTCTATACCTTTGGCCTTTTGGCTTTTTACCCAAACAGAGCAAGCATTCTTCCTACTCAAGAATTTTGCAGCTGATATTCTCTCTTCCTTAAAATTTCTTCTTCCATATATGTCATAAAGAAAAATGAAATTTTGTAAGACAGATAAAAAGGAGGTACTATTATTTTAGACAGAGTGGTCAAGAGAAAATTAACTGGTTAGCTGAATTTTTAAAGAGAAATATTTGAGTGATAGGATCTCTATGAATATATCTTTTATATTTACATTGAAAACCTCATCACAGTGTTCATCTAGCTAGCTTCATTTCCATATTTTAAGTTTCCTTTTCTGAAAGTGAGAAACTTAACTCCCATTGTTATTAATATAAAGTTAAAAATTAATCTTACTCTATATAATCAATCTCTTATGCTCACGGAGTTACCTTCTTCACTACACAATGTTCCAACAGCTTACCCCTCCATTTCCATCTCTAGGTTACCTGCTTGGGTACTGACGTCCCTGCCAGACTGCCTCATTCTATAATGCCCCACTTCACCTTGTATGTACACATTAGCCTTTTTATCAAGGCTTCCTGGGCTTGCTGAAACTCCAACACCTGCTCTGGTCTGCCTACCACCGTTCCTCACCCACTCTCCCTGTGGATACTATTTTGCTTGCCTTCTCATTAATGATTTTAACCTAAAGCAGATTTTAAATGCTACCATGCAAGGATGAGAATAATCACCAAATCTGTTAGGGTCAGACTCTCCTCGTTTAAAAAGAGGAAGTACAAATCAAAAACACCATTGTAGAACTGGTGAAAACAGTTTGAAACATGAGGTAATAGAGAACTTTTTACTCAAGATGTAATGAGAAGGATATGGATTATAAACTAGAAATAGCTGAATATAATTTTATTGTATTTCTGCATTGTGTTCCCCTAAAAATCTCTTTTTTATGTAGTCTATGAAATAAGCTGATATGAAAGACAACTGAGACAAATCAAAGGAACCAGAAGAGAAATAAAACAAATAAAGAGAATGCTGATTGAAACAGAAAGGATGTAATGAACCTAAAAATCCAATGTTAAAAAAATCTAATTAACAACTGAAACTCACCAAATTGAGTCAATAAGTGTATTAGGAAAAATTCCTTTTGAGAAAACACCCTCAACCTTGTCAATACCTCTGATGAAGTTGTGAACTTTATTCCTTTATTTCTCTACCCTAACATCCCCCCTCCCCATTAACCCAAGGTGTTGAGCATGGAACAGGCCTAGTCAATCATAATGCTCTACTCTGACAAAAAACAAATACTGTAAGTCGCAAATATCATCCCATCACTGACAGTTAAAGGTCTTCTGTGGAAATCTTATTTGGAAGCTTAGGGGAAAAAATTCAAATGCATTTGGAAAGCAAAAAAGCTTATGGTTCTATTAATAGTCATATTGGAGGAGTCTCTGTTCTGAGAATAAAAATCAAGAACGCATGATAAGATACAAAAGATGGATCGAAAGAGAGAGTATGCAGTGTATCTTAGTTCCAGCTCCTGATTCCCTGGGCGCTCAGGTACTCTGAGCTACTGCTGGGTCTGTTACACAGCAAATGTGTGCTGTCCATTGCATATCTCCACCTCTTTCCCATTCCTCCCCAACAGTTTTTCTTATTTAGTTCTCAGAGTTTATCCCTCACAATGGAGGCTGAAAATGCTAAGTATTTTCTCAACCTCAATTCAGCTACAAATATAGGCAGAATCCTGGTGTATGGCCCAAGGAGAAATCTGATTAAATAAGAGAAATTTCAAAAGCTCTGCCTTGTTTTAACATGGTTTGCATATTGTTTAAGAGTGATTGAATGTCGGAGACAGTGATGAATAGATTAAAAGAGTCAGAGAAATATTTATTTGACACAGAGAGATTACAAGTAGGCAGAGAGGCAGACAGAGAGAGAGAAGAGGAAGGAGGCTCCCTGCTGAGCAGAGAGCCAGATGTGGGGCTTGATCCCAGGACCCTGAGATCATGACCTGAGCCAAAGGCAGAGGCTTTAACCCACTGAGCCACCCAGGCACCCTGGACCATTTATCTGCTGAGGGACATCTCAGCTCTTTCCACATTTTGTCTATTGTGGACATTGCTGCTATGAACATTGGGGTGCATATGGCCCTTCTTTTCACTATATTTGTACCTTTGGGGTAAATACACAATAGTGCAATTGCTAGGTCATAGGGTAGTTCTATTTTTAATTTTTTGAGGAACCTCCACACTGTTTTCCAAAGTGGCTGGAGCAACTTCTGTTCCCACCAACAGTGTAAGGGGGTTCCCCTTTCTCCACAACTTCTCCAACATTTGTTTTTTCTTGCTTTGTCAATTTTTGCCATTCTAATTGGTGAAAGGTGGTATCTCAATGTGATTTTGATTTGAATTTCCCTAATGGCTAATGAAAAGCGGCAGGGAATTGGAGTGGGAGACAAACCATGAGAGACTATGGACCCCGGGAAACAAACTGAGGGTTTTAGAAGGAAGGCATGGGGGGATGGTTGAGCCTGGTGATGGGTATTAAGGAGGGCATGTATGGCACACAGCACTGAGTGTTATACTCAAACAATGAATCATGGAACACTACATCAAAAACTAATGATGTACTGTATGTTGTCTAACATAACATAACGTAAAAATTTTTTCAAAATTAAAAAAAAAGAAAGAAAACCAAAGAATCATAGGAAAATGCTAACTCAGCCTTGACATCTTAGAACTCCTAAACACCTCTGAGACATACTAATCTGGAAATTGTGTTTTGTATAAGAAAATGAATCCTCTATTATTTAAGCACTTATAAATAGATATTCTATTACATACAGCCAATTGACTACTAAATGATATGCCATTTCATTAATTTTAGGCTAAAAACAGAATCCTACTGAAAGGGAGCAGAATTTGCCACCCTAAAATATGACTTTTTGGCATAAGGATTATTTGAGACTGGTTATTTTTTAAAAACAGCAACATGAGAGAAGCTCTGAAAAATAAGCTGAAGTAACCAATATTCTAAAAACAACCTTTTAGATTCTTTGGCTGGTCCAATAATTTTATTGATACAAAATTAATAGAAGAGGAACTAATACAAGTTTAGTACTATGTATACTTCCTGTATTCACTGGAGAAACCCAAGAAAACTAAGTAATTCCCTGAAATGGCTCGACCCATCACTTTAAGTATCATCTGCAGCTAAAGACAAAAGACATTGGTAGTGAGAGAAGGAGGCCAGTTATGAGAGGTGAAGGAGACCATATTTTGACACGCCAAGAAATGTCTGTTTGGAATACTGATTATTTTAAGCTGGCTGGTTTTAAAGAAGCTCTGAAAACTAAGCAGGAATTACCCTTTTGTAAGGGACATTTTCATGTATAAGGGTACATGAGTACCCAGGACACAGTCTCAGGCTGGATGCCTATCAGACGTATGGTGCTACCAGCTCAGATAGGAACGGCTATTGCCATGTCCCACTGATATACTCCAGGGCAGGGGCACACAATGTCAACTCTCCCTTAAGACTTATGCCCCTGTTGGGCAGAGAGTAATGGCAGAATGCAGTCCTTCACATGTCACAAGACCCAGGTCATCACCCTGAGATCAGGGCATCAGTCATCTCTTAGCCCCCTGATGAAGGAGGAAGCCAACTCATGTCCATGGGTTCAAAGAATGTGGGAATCGAGCATGGAGAATGCATCCCAAGAAAGAGAAGGCAGAAAGAGTGAATGTGCTTGAGTGAGTCTCTAAGCCCCCAGCCACATGTCTCCTTGTCCCATCAGAGTTCAACTGGAAAAGATACAATTATTAAGAAATGTAAGGAAGGCCTTCTGAGTGTGCAGTCAGTGCAACTATGGAGTTCTCATGCCCAGGAGGCTAGTTCTGCCCAGAAGCAAAACTAAACAAACTCCCAACCGTCAACGCTGGAACAACTTGAGCAACAAAATAAATATTAAAAGAATAGATTAGAACACAAAGAATAAAATAAACATTTATGAGTCCATGGTGATTTAAGTAAGTAAATAGGAACAGAGGACAAATCATCCTTATAGAAAAATTACAAATAATATATGTAGATACTTTTTCTCCAATGCTTTCCCAGGGAGAGTTTAGTTCACTTCCCCTTGAGTGTTGGCTGGATTTAGTGACTCAGTTCCAAAAAAGAGTATGATAAGAAAAAAATAGCAAAGTTAAAGAGAAAACTGGCAAAAAAAAAAAAAAAGAAACAACACACATTAATACTCTAAAAAGTGATACATGTTAATATCACTAATAATAAGTAGGAAGAAAGATAGGTGAATATATCTTACAGACTAAATGTGAGAAAGAGTTGAGTTACACTAATCTTGAAAAGTAGCCCATCGAGTGACTTCTTACAAAGGAAGGAATATATAAAATTCTCTGTAGGAGTAGTAAGGGGAGCACCTCATCCATGACAGGATCCTCACTCAGTGTAGGTATTTCATCCTATAGAACTGGAGATAGGCAGAATTCTAAGGTGGTACCCTAAAATCCCTTTTTGTGTTCACATACCTTTTTGTAGGTATTCAATCAAAAATGTGTCTAAATATTGCTATAAAGGGATTTTGCAAATGTAATAAAGGTCCACAATTAGTTGACATTAAAATATGAAATGCCTATGGGAGCCACGGACCAAGGAACTGCATGCAGCCTCTAGTTGCTGAGAAAGTTCTCTGAACAAGAGCAAACCTCAATTCTGTAGCTAAATGCAAATAAATTCTTCCAATAACCAGTGAGCTTAGAAGACCATGAGTCCCAGATGAGAACTGCCTCCCAACCAGCACCCTGAGCAGATCCAGCTACGCCACGCTTGTACTTCTGACCTACGGAAAAGGTAGGATAATAAACATGTGCTGCTTTAGGATAAGCTTCTATAATTTTCTAGACAGCAGTAAGAAATAATGTACTCTCTATTCCCTTAGTAAATGAAAGGGAACCCATAAATCCTACACTATTTGGGATCATGTTGTGTAACAGTCCACTTTATGTAATAATCTCCATAGCTTCTGAGTCTTTTCTGTTAAAAATGTAAAATTTCTATTTTAGAGTTTTTTCAGTTAATTGCATCAGATTGCTGTTGGGAAAATTATACAAATAACAAAGAAAAAGCATCATAAACTATGAATAAAAGGAAGATTTTATAATATGACAAAGGATACTTGTCTCATATTAAAAGCCAAAATCATGCCAAAAACTGACAGTAGGAAAACAAGACATTGATGACAAAAATCACCACTTTTGTTTAAAATAGCTCTTATGTCCCAACAATTCAGTTGTAAAGAAAAACAAACACCATATAAATATTGAAAATGAAAATGAGTAACAAAATGGTGATGGCTTGTTCAAAATAGCTTTGATATTTCAAAAACAATTTAGTTACAGAAGAAAATAATCTTATAAATATTGAAAATAGGAACACAAATTATACTTTCTACTGAAGAAATGCTTACTAGCCTATAAAATCCAAGGGAATTACATGAAAACTCTTAGAATTAATAAAATAATTCATATACACTTGATGAAAAAATCCTTGAAGATAAAATAAATTATTTCCTATATATGGCATATTAGACAAGTTAGAAATATAAAGGACATAAATCCTATTCATAATAAAAATAAAAATATAAAATACCTAAGGAAAAACTTAACATTGCAGGGTTATATGTATAAAGTTATAATGTTACGCAGACAAAAAGAAGGCAAGCTATAGGAATGAACACATATTCCTAAATTTCTACATTAAAGATTTTGATACTTATTTAGCTACTATATACACATATGTATAATTTTTACTTCAGCTATGTCAATTTATCATTGCAAGAGGTTTTAGAGCAGGCCATCCAGAATGTGCCACTTGAACATGGGGATTATTCTGACCTAAAGACAAAGCCCTACAGACTCAGAAAGAGCTTCCCACCTCCTCCTTGACTGCCTGAAAGCAGTTGGACAGGGGGCTGTGCAAGCCTGCTATGAAGACACACCCATGAGTTGTGTGTTTCCACAAATGTCACCTTTATTCAATCATAATGTAAAGGTAACATAATTGTAAGGCAGGTTCAGGATTCCAAACTCAAAGCCATTTCATTGTGCATCTAACTTGGCTTCATACACAAGTCAGCCAAAGCAAAGCACAACACAGTAACACCACAAACAAGAGAAAGAAGGCGTAGGAAGTTAAGGAAACAAACATGAAGTCAGTCCATGATGCTGGGTTGCTATGAGGACTCAGTCCAGTCCCGGTCAGCTCTTGGTGAGTGTTTATTATGTTCAGGCAGTGGAGAATCACTGTTATGTTTGGAGATCAGTGGGACAGAGCCTTCAGTGGCAGTTGCCTTTTTGATGTGGTCAGATGTGAAAAGGGTCAGCATCTGGAGACTAATGGTTTGCTGCACAAGTCCTCCCTTTTTATTTTATTTTATTTATTTATTTATTTATTTATTTGACAGAGAGAGATCACAAGCAGGCAGAGAGGCAGGCAGAGGGAGAGGGAGAAGCAGGCTCCCCGCTGAGCAGGGAGCCCCATGCGGGGCTCATTCCCAGGACCCTGATATCGTGACCTGAGCCAGAGGCAGAGGCTTAACCCACTGAGCCACCCAGGTGCCCCCAAGTCCTCCCTTTTTAAAGAGTCTCCTGGTTGTCAGTTCTGGGCGCTGTCAGTTTATGCTGGTTTCGGCAATATCTGGTCCTAGCTGCAATGCCCTTGGCTGCTTGACAGGAGTGATTCCATCTTGCTCTCTCCAAGTGCCTGTACCAGGAAGAGAGCTATTGACACAGATAACTTTTTACATCAGAGAAACTTACCTTCAGGGCATAGCAAATATTTATTTACCAAACATTGGCTCTTCCCATCTTCCTGTGAATTGTCTTTCTCTCCTTTGAAGTCCCAGACCTCTAACACTTCTTAGCTCAGGAAGGCATAAAAGCCTCAATCGCTTGACTATTTGAAAACTTCTCAGGCCTGATGGGGCTCTGTGTGAACCAGACTAACACTATCTTGGACAAATCAGTGATGATGACCTCTCTGTGACCTGAAGTCTTCTAGAGCACAACCTTCTACTTCCCATATTCTTTCTTTTTGTTTAACCACACCCTTCAGTACACTCTCAGGCCATAAGGTCCTTGATCTGCTCTTGCTGATAGAACGATGACACGCATCTATTCTCAAGCATTCTCCTCCTGGGTAACCTCCAAGCCTGTACTTCCAAGGGCCATAAAAGCAGGTCTTACATCCTGGAGGTGGTGTTGTTGAGATCTCAACTTGTAGCCAGCCAAGACCGGTATCTATAAATCTCCTTAATAAACCCTCTCCTGTCAAGGCGGACGAGTCATCCTTTTTCTTTGGTCTTGTGACTCCTTCGGCCTTTGGAGGTCAATCTGTCCATACCTGCCAGTTCTCCTATTACAATAAGCCACCATTATTTTGTGTTAATTATATATATTTTTACTTATGTATGCTCTAATAAAATGTGTATTTTGATTTTATGGGAACATATTTAATTCTGCGTTTTATTTGATTACAGTTCATGTACAATGTTACACTAGTTTCAGATGTTCAGCATAGTAATTCAACTTCTCTGTACATTTTGCTATGCTCACTACAAATCTATCTACTACCTGCCACCATACAATACTATTACAATATCATTGACTATATTCCCTATGCTGTACCTTTCATTCCTGTGACTTATTTATTCCATAACTGGAAGCCTGTATCTCCCACTCCCTTAATTTCCTGTTTGTTATTATTTCTCACCCATTTTTTCCCCATAGAACACAACTCCATGGCTACATGTATATTTAATTCATTGCTTCTAATTGCTCAGTAATAGTTCATGGTACATACCCACTATGTTTTATCTGTCCATTCTCTGATGATGGAAAACCACATCATCTCCAAATCCCTGCACTGCAAATAACATTCAATGAATGTACTTTTACATATCCCCTTTGGAGCACTGGGGTTTTTTTTGTGATATATCCCTTGCAACAGTAGTGCTATATTATAAATATATCTATACTTAATTTGCCTAAGTATTAGTAGATTGATTTCAGGAACAGCTGTTCTCTACACTCTGGCAAGCCAGCTGCACATGTGGCTTTCATTCCCAGTATTCACCAACAATTAAATTTTTTACCTTTTAATTTTTACCAGTCTAATAGATATAATTATATCATTTTATTTTAATTTGCAGGTCTGAATATTAATTCTTTTGAACGGGTATTTCATTGTTATTAAGAGTTTCCTTTTATAAATTGCTTATCTTTATCATTGCTTATTTCCCTCTTGAGTCTTTGTCCTTTAATTTTCAGAAATCTTTGTATATTCTAGATATTATTCTTATTTCAGTTTTAAATATTGCAAGTATCTTCTTAAGTTTGTTATCTTTCTATTAATTTGTAATATGCCTTATTAAATAGAAATATTTTATTTTATTATAATCTTACTAATATTTGGCATTATGTTTTGCTTTTGAAATTTCATATTTTAAACTTGATTTTAAACTTGATTTTATTGTGGTTAGAACACAGTGGTTAGAATATGAGATCTGGTCTTTTAATAAATTATTAAGTGTATAATACAGTATTACTCTCAGCATAACATTATACGGAAGATCTATAAACTCATTCATTGTGCTTAACTGAAACTTTGTGCCTTTTGGTTAGCAATTTCTTTTTCCCCTCTCCTCAAATTCTGGCAACCACAATTTCACAATTTGATTCTGTGAACTAATGTGTAACCTCACACAAGTGGACTCGTGCAGTAGTAGTCTTTCTGTAATTGGCTTATTTTACTGAATATTTATTTAAGAAATCCTTCCTCATCCTAGGTCACTAAGATATTCTATATTTGTACACATGCACAGAATGTGCAAATAGGCCAAAGTTCAGTCCAATTAAACAGCCTTACAAGTAGGAAAGACTTAATACACATTTTTTACATTGTGGAAACAACCACTGTTCAAATCACCTTTTTAACAATTTCATGCTTGAAAGAATAAAAATTTTAAGAATATTGAATGTGTATAATAAATAATAAATAAATAAATAAATGTTTTAAAAGGATAGTTTATACTTTCTATTGTAATATACCAAAAGTATTTACATTAAACATAAATATTTTTCCAAGACTCCAAGAAGTCTCATGAAGAGGCAATAAATACTCAAAGCTTGAACTATTATAAACCTTACAGAATTTTAATCTGCTAAAATTTATGTTGAGTCCCAATGTCTGTCTTTACAAACATATACTTTTATAGACATCTTATAAAAAGTTCCTGAAATGTTTCAGGTGGAAGCATCTATCTCCTCTCCCTGCCTGCCCCCCAAGTACAGGACATTATCCACCCCTATAATTCTTCTGAACAAGAGATTGTGTAACCAGTTTTTACACCAATGCTTATGAAAGAACTGGGAGAATTTCTGTGGCCAGTTCATGTTTAATCTCTGCTTGTTAAATGTGAGTAACTAAGTCTAAACAATAAAGCTACTAAACAGCATGAGAAACTAAAAGACTACTTTATGTACAAGGAAAAATACTTTACACATAGTTTAGAGTATTTGATTTTCTCTGTATCAGGAGAAGTGGACTTCTTTTAATGCATCCCTAGGCTCTCTTAATAAATATATTCCTGAGCAACTTTTGGATGAAATAGTCATTCTTCTGAATTGCATTTTTACAGTTTCAATTTTCTAAAAAATTTCTTCTTTAAGGTAAATGACCATCTAGCAGAACATTAATAACAAAGAATTTCACATGTCACTCTCTTCATTGACTTGCAAATGCAATCATTCATGTTCTTTTTTGAGTGTAGAGCAATACAGTGCATGCGTTACAGACTGCAATTCTCATCAAGCAGTTATGTGAAGAGCTAGTTCTTTCTCTAATTCATATCTACTGTTAAAGACTACTCTTGAAAAGTACCATATTTCATATGCAAGGTTAATCCTATCCTTCAACTGGAAAAAAATAATCTATCTTCCTAACTGAGGTGTAAGTAACAGAAGTAAAGTCAATCGAAGAGTCAATAACAGAAAAAGAAGGAAATCTAAATCCAAGAGTCAAACTAAGAAGAATCCAATGACTTAAAACAGATACACATGAATTTAAAACAATGGAGAAAGGAAATAGAATTATTTCTAGTTTTTTATAAAAGGATTTAAACACCATATGATTTTATGTATTCCTCAGAGAACTACCTCCTCAACAGGATACATTAAGCTGGGAATGCTAATATGTGTATCCTAATTTTGTGGTGTATTTTTCAACTTCTTTGACCATGACATATCCTAAAAATGAAATGGATCTATTAAAAAAAGATTATGGTCAAAATTATAGGAAACAACCAAAAATTTTAAAAAACAAACAAATTTGAAGCATTTGACCCAAGCATTCCATTTGTAGACCAATTAAAGCCCCTTTTCACTGATAAACAGAGAATCAGAAAAAGAGGAGATAAAAATGATAAAAAGTTATATGCCCAGGGCAAATGATTTTATTATTGCTTGTTGTCATGATTTTTTAGATAAAATCCAGTGTTACTCAGCCATCACTTAAGACCATGGCTATCACTAATGAAACATGCCTTGTTGGAGAAATAGTTAAAACAATATCATTTCAAAGGTGGCTCCAACTTTTGAGAAACCTTTTGAGGAAAGCAGAAAGGAATTGGAGAATTAAGACACAAAAAAACCCAAAGTCTATCAATGCAGATTTACCAGTGGGTGTTTTTCTTTCCTAGACATTGCAGGAAAAAATTTCTTTGGTTCAAATTCAGCTTAAATGAGTGACAACAAAGGATTATTGAAAAAAAAATGAGGATGTTTCTGTTTTTGTGCTGGTTTTATGAACTTCAGCTGTCATTTGCACAGTTTGCCACCTCCAAAACCTTCAAACCATGTCTTAAATTTTAATTTATGAGATGCTGAATTTAGGATTTGGTTGCAATATTTAGGTGAGGGACATTTACGTTTCCAATTTCAACTACGCTTCATTTTTTTTTAAGGTTTTATTCACTTATTTGACAAAGAGAGAGCACAAGCAGGGGGAAGGGCAGACGGAGAGGGAGAAGCAGGCTCCTTGTTGAGCAGAGAGTACTAGGTGGGGCTCCATCCCAGGACCCTGGGATCATGAACTGAGCTGAAGGCAGATACTTAACTGGCTGAGTCACCCAGACGCCCCATCAACTACTCTTTAGAAAACTCACCTGAAAGAGACAGAGAAACAGTAGTCACATAATTATATATATATTTTTTGCATAATAGTTCCGTAGCTGGAATTTTACTGTGAAAATTTCTCATCTCATAATGACTGCTGATATTTATGTATCTTCTTTTATGGCTTGTTTTCTGAATCATTAAGTGTTACAATTATGGTTTATTTAGCTGTAGCACTGCAAGAAATAATAACATCACTTTTAATATTTAAAATATACATTTTAATAAAAAGTCTTAGCACTGTTCAAATTTTTGAATTAGGCAGCCAGTGTTCCTGATGCTAAATTTGCTTTCTTGAAAGGTTAGGAACATTTAGAAGTGCCAGTAGTTGTTCAGGGCACAAAGATACCATAAATCTCTTCTAAAGTGTGGCTTAGTACTCTGAAAAAAAGCATATATTCTCAAAGTCCAATATTTACTCTCCTGATGAAATTTATACTCTGGTGAGAGCAGAGATAGTAAACTTCTCAATTCTTTTTACTGTGCTAAAAGTAGAGAAAATGTTACCAAAAGAAAGAATAAACAAAACAGCCTTATGTTCAAAGTACAGATCAGTGAAGTCAAGGTGATGCCTGCCACATAAATAAACTGGCTTGCTGTCCAGGCAAGGCCTCAGGATTGCACACTAAGATATGGTTAAATGCTAAGATCTGCTTGTAATATTTGCACGTACTTGAAGGAGTATGACCCTGGTGGAAACACCTCACATTAGCCAAATTCTCAGGAGACTGACATGTTGACCAAATGACAAATCATCAGTGTATAAAGAAAAATGTAAAATGACAAATCATTAATGTATAAAGAGAAATGTAACACTCAAGAGTGTCACATTCATTTCCCTTAATCAGGACAGATACTCCTATGACAAAAATCTTCATGAAAAGCACAAAGAAGTTATAGTTTAGTAATGGTAGCAATTCGCACTTGTAAGCAGAGGTGTCTATACCTGCTGAGTAGGGCTGTCCTAATGGACAAGACGGCAGACACAATTAAATATCTTTACTCTTTGAGTTTTATCTTTTTAAAGATACTCTGCTTCCTAGTCCCTTTCTGTTTATACAGTCTTACTTTAGATAGGGCATATTATAATAAATTGAAAGGAGCCAAATTTATTTAATTGAAATCTTACATAGAATCTCAGTGTAGGGACTCCACACTCAGCAGGAAGCCTGCTCGAGATTCTGTCTCTCCCTCTCCCTCTGCTCCTCCCCCCTGTATTCTCTCTCTCTCTCTCTCTCAAATAAATAAATACATATTTAAAAAATTAGTTTTCACCTGGATTAGTATTTTCAAAATATGACCCAAAGAAGCATTTCACTTATTCTTTTTATGAGCTGTACAAGGCCAAGGGAGGCTAGGGGCAAAGAAATTCATGTCCCAGGTATGAGGACACTTACCCTACTTCAGATTCAAGAGCCACACAGGTTTTTATCTACATACTTCTATTTACAATTTTATGTCTTTATTTGAAGAAAGACACCATGGCTAAAAACAATAAATCAAAGATAAACTAAAAAAAATATAAGTGAATGCCATTAACCTATATGATATGATGAACCTTAAGAGAGATTTGATAGCATGATGATTAAGACTGTAGTCTCTGAGGATAGACTGGTTGGGTTTATAAAAACTAGATATGTGGTAGATTTTTTGCTTGATTAGCCATTAATTTATCCAGAGAAATGGTAAACAAAGTTTATTTTCAAGTTTGTTTATACCAAAATAAAAAACAAACAGGAATGTTGTTTACTAAAATGTAAATCAGGTATTAGAGGAAATTTTGAAAAATAATTAATTCCCAAATTAAGAGAAGACATCAAACTTAAAGAAATAGCAAGGTAGCATAAAATGTTGATTAAAATTACCAAATAGAAGTAATTTTTATGTAACAAAGAAGGAAAATAGAAAGAATTTTAAGAAGCTATTTAATGTTTCAACTGCTCCTGATTCAGGACTCTGAAGATGTGATTTGTTTTGGGTGATTTTATATTTTTGTTTTTGTTTTGCACTATCAAATAGTTAGTTGTAATTATGCTACTATAGATTTTTTTAATTCTTGTTTTATGTTCTGTGACCAACTCATAGGTTCTTATTAAAAAGAAATAGTTTGGAATTGATTCTACTTCTTCAGAAATAGAATCTCTAAAATTTATTTTTGCCCTGTAAATTCACGATAAGTTCTAGTTCAAAGTCTGAAGATTTAATACCAACTCCTACAACTTTCACAGTTTAAAAAATTTATAAGATATGTTTTTAGAATACATTCTAGTATAATTTATAAATATTCAGTATATTTGAGAGGAATGACAGCAACATGCTGGACTTGAGAAGATATCTCTAGATTTTTAGTTTCTGTTTAATATATTAAATGCTAAAAAGAGCATCGCTTCTACCAATCACCAAGAAAAAAACCATAATCTATAAAAGCCATAGTCTTCTAGAGCCAATTCAAAAGCTAATATCACTCAGCCCAAAAAAGACACACGAAAAGAACTCTAGCAAACAGCACACATAATGGTGGAAGACTGAGTGTTTTCCCCTGACACCAATTAGAAGTCAAGTATATGCACTACCATCACTCTCCTTCAGTATTTTTACTGAAGTTTTAACCAGTGCAATAAGGCAAGAGATCAAAGGATCTCGGAAAAATATCCAACACTATGCATTCATATTGGGTTGGAACTCTAAGGGGAAATGGAAGATAAACATTACAGAAAGGTCTAAAGAACTCTAGAATGAAAGGAATAGTTGTTTGACTTTCTACAGTGTAGCCATAGAAACTATCAATCTTGGAAGAAACCTCAGTTCTACATGGCATGTGAGGAGTAGAGCCATGAGCAATGGGGACTGTCTAGACAGGTGTTTCTGTGGGCAGCCTCAGATGACCAGCGAAAGCAGTAAGTGTCAAGGAATCAAACAAGGTGAGGTACAGCAGAGCTGAGGCCAGGGAGGAAAGAGGCACATGTGGTTATCAATATTGCTGAACTCTTGAGTATTCCAATTCTCCCTTTATGTTTAGAGTAAGATTGTAATTCCTCTCTACTTGTACCCAGATGGGGCCATGAGACTACTTCTGGCCAATGATTTGTAAGTGAAAAGGATACGTTGATGTGTAGAATGAGCACTTAGTTGCCAGTGTGAGGTTCTCCAGAATACTTGCTTTCCCTCTCTCATGGCTCACAGCAGCATTTCAGAGAGTGACCTCTCTGTTATCCTGGGGATCAGAGAAAGGATAATGACAATGTTAGGCAGAATTCCAGAATGTATAAGTAGTATAAGGATATATAAATATATATCATAAATATATTTAAGCAGTGTAAGCAGAAATGAAACAATTGAGATGGTGAAATTGTGTTTTACTCTAAGTATCCTGGGTAATCTTGACCCAGATAGCAACAAAAACCTTAAATTCAGGACAACATGTTCCCCCAAACATATAATTCGTATCTGGGATGTGATAATAGAGAAATCATTCCCAAACTCTGAGTTTAAATGAGCAGAGACCACATTTTTTGGCAGGATATCACTAAAGTTGTTAGGCTTTGGAAATCGAGTACATGTTTACAAATATATATTCATTAAAATAATGAATATAATGAATTAAAAATACCAAATTTTGTAATACCAGAAATGACAATGAGTACGTATATGTCCTTAGATCTTACAAAAAACTGGATTTGGATAATTCTGAGACTAATATTAGTTGTGTTATTCTTATCACTCTATGATAGTTATTGTGATTCTCATACCATAGTATCTGAAATCATGTTTACCAAATGCTAACTAACATTCTTGATAATGAGATTAATTTATTTTTTAATATTTATTTATTCATTTTAGAGAGCGAGAGAGCGGGGGTGGGGGAAGAAGGGCAGAGGGCTAGGGAGAGAGAATCCCAAGCACTCTCCATGCTGAGTGCAGAGCCCATTGTGGAGCTCAATCTCACAACCCTAAGATCATGATCTGAGTGGAAAGCAAGAGCCAGATGCTTACCTGCACCAGCTCAGGCACCCCAATAGTGAGATTTAAAGTGATGCTTTATTCTTTCCATTTTTGTCTATCATATGGGTTTATTTTTACCTTCAATATCAGTATTTATCATCAGTATAAAAATTCTATCATTATCATTTAAAAATGTCATTCATAATCCAATATGAAGAGTGTTTTTCTCTGTAGAAGGTTGAATGTCCTTATCCAAAATCCATAATCAGAAAGGTCAAGCAAAATTAGTAATTGCATTTATATTTACAAGATATTAAACAATTACTCACAAGTAAGCTAATTTTACCATCTTTGTACTATGTTGAGATTAATGCCTTTCTTAAATGCATCATGTAGATAGTTGTTTGTCAGCTGATTGTGCAATCGAACACTTTAATCACTTCTTATTTGTTATTAAAGGAAGACTTGGAAATGAGTTTTCGAGAAATCTAAATTTAGTTTAGCGACACTAAGTTTTATCTGTAACATTAGAATTTTTTTTATTAAATCGTCATACACCTCTTCACCAAAAACAAGGAGTTTACCTTAATGGATTGAATAAGGCCAAATTAAAACTAACCTATTATCTTCAAAGTTGCTAAGAAACTAGATCTTAATTGTTCTTGCCACAAAAAATGACACGATAATTGCACGAGGTGTTAGCTAATCATGCTATGGTGGTTATCACACTGCAAGACATAAATGTATTAAATCAACAAGTTGCACACCTTAAATTTACACAATACTATATGTCAATTATATCTCACTTAGAAAAACACAGGAAAGGCAACACACACACACACACACACACACACACACACACACAGAGAGTTCATCTACAATGCTGTTCAGCTATTCCTTCTAAATAGTTCCAAAACATTGCCATCATGCCAAAATAAAGCCTCATACCCATTAAACAGTTGTTCTCTATTTACCCCACCCTCTAGTTCCTGACACCACCCATCTGCTTTCTGTCTCTGTGTATTTACCTATTCTGGATATTTCATGTAAATGGAATCTTAAAATATGTAACTTTTTGCGTCTTGCCTCTTTGACTTAGTGTAATGTTTTCTAAGTTCATCCATGTTTTAGCATGAAACAGTATTTATTCATTTTATGACAAATAACATTCCATTCTATGTCCATCCATTATTGATACATCAATGAACAAGCATTTCTTTGAGCCCTTGTTTTCAGTGCCTTGGGTTGTATGGCTAGGAGATTTGCTGTAATCATATGGTAATTCTTTTTTTTTTTTTAAAGATTTTATTTTTATTTATTTCACAGAGGGAGAGAGATTACAAGTAGGCAGAGAGGCAGGCAGAGAGAGGGGGGGAAGCAGGCTCCCTGCTGAGCAGGGAGCCCGATGCGGGCCTCGATCCCAGGACCCTGGGATCATGACCTGAGCTGAAAGCAGAGGCATTAACCCACTGAGCCACCCAGGCGCCCATCATATGGTAATTCTATGTTTAACTTTTTGAGGGATCACCAAACCATTTTTGATAGGAACAGAATCATTTTTCATTCCCACTAGCAGTGCACAGGGATTCCTATTTTGCTGCACACTTGTCAAGACCTGTTACTTTCCATTCTTTTGATTATAGCCATCTTCGTGGGTGTTGCACCTGAAAGTTTTACTTTACAATCTCATCCTTTATCTCTTATTTTATAAATTCCATCTTTTCTTGAGAGCAAAAAGTAGGCACTATGCAAAATCCTATTTCCTATGGTAGTTTTCTTCAAAGTATTTTCTTCTTCTTAGGGTTGTTTAGAATCTTCCCTAAAGTCATTGTTTCCATAGATACTTCTTTTTTTTTTTTTTAAAGATTTTATTTATTTATTTCACAGAGGGAGAGAGATCACAAGG